>APFE031667042.1:0-60855 GCA_000404065.3 Pinus taeda
TTTACCTTTGCTTTAGGCTTAGTGAAACATGCTATGAACCAGCTTTCTTGGCAAACCCCTCTACCTACCCACTCTATTGCCTAGCATTTTTTGTTACTCCAAGGAGGGTGCACTTAGATTTGAAAACCCTTTTGTGCCTTTTCTTTTCCTTTGGCTTTCTTTTGATTTTCTATCAAAAGCTACCCTTATTGCTTCCAAGGCCCCAGATTAAACAGTTGGGAACCTTCTTTCTCTACATATCTACTTTACCTACCAAGATTGAGCTGTTTCGACAGGTTTCTTTCTCTAATCTACAACAAAAATTGAAACATGGCATGACCCAGCTTAGGTTGTTGGATCACCCATTCTGAGGTAAGGTAGCATCAACCAAATGTAGGTATACTTTCTCTACAAAAATATGAGATCTTTGTATTATCAAAGTAGATCATATTGGCACTTCCCCTGCCAATCATGAAAAATGAAACCTATTGGTATAGGTAGCTAACAAGCTATTAATAATAAATTACTAATTATTATTAGAAATTTATAAAAATAAATAAAATATTATTAAATAAATAAACAATTAATTAATTAATTTAACTAATATTTATAATTAAAAATAAACAATGGGTTGAAATTTCACCGTGTTGATCAACTAGAAATCCAATTTTTGGGGGGATTTGGACAAAAGAACTAATAATCAAGAAAATTCCTAGCACGATCTTCTATAAGGTCTATTCTTGAAAACTAGAGAATATTCAAGATCTACTTATTCTTGGGGACTCCACTGTTATTATCCATCATTTGATCCACAATAAGGGCCAAACTATTTGGGCCACACCTAAGGTCGGGGATTAGTGTGAATCACATTTGAAAATAGAAAAGAGAAAAGGGGCCCGACTACCTGGCCCCTAACTAGAAGTGGCGCCCAATCTTCTAGTTTGACTCTTAGAATTCTTGGCGTGAAAATTGGTAGGACAACCCAAACCCCAACTCCCAAGCCTATGGAAAGTGTCGACATGGCAGGAAAATGATTTATGGGTTCTGTTATCACTCAGGTTGTCCCTAAGCTCCTGAAGGGATATGGCCGAGGTAACCACAAACCAATCTTTGGATTGCAGGTTCTAGCCCACCTACAATCAGAGAGGGCTCTCTCTTAATGACTTAGCTTTTTTGATAATGATTTTAGGCTAGTTATTGGGTTTAGGGGTTTTGATTTTTTGTTTGGATGGAAGGTGAATATGAGGCAGATAATTCCAAGTAGAGAGGCAAGGGAAATTGTGATAAGTTTCAAACCATTGGGCATGGAGTCATGGATTGAGGCTTGCTATTGCATTTTCTTGGTCACAAGAGGATTATGGAGCGGGATAGCTACACATGAAACAATACCAATTTGCTGAAAAGATGGGATGAAAGTCAGTGATGAAAGGCAATCAAGAATCTTTCATTAACTAACAGGGAAAGAGGTGAATGAATGGTTATCTAGGAGCAGTTAAGAATTCCTAAATTGACATTCATATGCGAAAGAAACAGCGTAAACAAGATCATTTAAGTATGCATGTTCATAACTATTCCTGATGAACACATGGAGAAATTCTAGAAATTGAGCCTAGGGTGCAGCCAAGCAAATCCTAAACTATTATTATTTTATGAAATTTAGATGGTGGATTGATGATAACACAAACATAAAAACTAAACATAGTTAAAGAAACACTTATTGAACCATGTCGAAGCACAGGAATTCCATAGTCACTCCTTGACCAGTTAAACACAGCAGACAGTTTCAGAATTCATGCTTTCAATAGTCTTTGATTATAGAAAGTATCACATTTACAGTGTGAATCTTTGCTCGAGCAAAATATCGAACTAACAAAGATCAAACAACCAACCAACCCCTATTCCATTTTTCAGGGTGGTATATATAAGAAAAATATCTGAAGTTATTTATTACAACCGACCTAAACAGGTCTGAAGGAAGAAAACTTTCTAAACCTAACTTATGTTGGAATTAAATGCAAGTAAATCTGCTTTGGGCTGCGCTAGTGGCAGCTGGATCAAAAAATAAGTTAATGTGTTGTCCTCTGTGGCTTGGTGCAGTGGTTCTGTAATAACTGTGCATTGAGTTTTGGTCCACTGATCTCCTATGAACTTTAATGTGTAGTCATTTGTGTTGGTAAGCTTTGAATGGTTCCTTAACTGCTCCTTGACTTTCAGGGCTTTCTTTCAATGCTTGATTTTCCTCGAGCCCTGAGAAAATCTCCTCTGATACACTTCGCCACAACACTGATACTCTTTGACATGGATTTTGGCTCCGCATTTTCTCTGATACTCATTAATGCCTGAACCGGGTCTCTCTCTCTCTTTCGCTACGATCCAAACTGCAAAATCGGGCCTTTTCAGCCCTTTTCGGTGCAAAATTAGCCGAGGAATCAAAAGATTCCCTAAATATTCTCCAATATGGCCTATTTCCCATAGCGATGCGTGAATCGTGCATCAAAAACTACCTCTGTTTTTCATTCCGGAGCTCCAAAGCTTGACTTTCGGCTTACGCGTTTTTCCATTTTTTAGCTACTGACATCAGCTGTACAGCGGGTGACGTCAGCGGGGTGACATGGAAGGGTGATGTGGCAATGATATGGTTGGAAGGGCACCTCATATGTTACTGTGATGTGATATACTTCTTTCAATACAATCGTAATATTGCATCGGCGGAGAATGAGATGATATTTATTTTGGAAACGCGATGCTTGCGACCGCTGATTGCCGATATCGCGATAGCGCATTGGGCATAAAGGGAAAGGGGCACACCTATGTGGTATAAAATATTGTGATATGCTGATCGAAAGATGGCATCGGCGGAGCGTCCATCGGGAAGAAACACCAGTGAGCCATAATACCCTTGCGACCTCCGATTGCGATAATCGCGTCGGAGAGGGTTCACCGGGATCGGAAGAATGTTAGGGAAATCGGAAAGGGTTTTTTGTGATCGGAGGAGGGGAATATATGGTTTTGAAGATTATTTGCGGCCTTGAAAGGGGTCCGATAACCTTAAGAGAGAGAATTACATGCTTTGGAAGGAGTCGACTGTATTGGAAGATGGTTTTGAAGGGCGAAGATGACGGTTCTTGCTATGTTTCAAACAAACTTAGCAATTCCCAAGTGTACTTATGGTTATTTTTCACGCTCTGTGAGGATAAATGTTGGGTGTGTACCCTTGTAAAGGTGATGAGGGGCTAGTTTGGTCTTTATAGTTAGTTGTGGTTACTTCTAGTGCTTAGAAGCGTTTTTTATGTGTATTTAGGCTTTCTAGATGGTTCATGATCCATATAGAGTATCTTATTGCTTGAGTAGAGGAGCTACCCGGTTGAATTGATGGAGTATGCCATTGATGTTTGAACTGACTGACCTCTCTAGGGTAGTTAGTAAATGATTGGGCGAGAAGGAGGGGAGGTTGAATGCTGAACCTTCTAAATGGTAACTGCTGCTGTACTTACGAATGGATATAACTTTTGAAAACACAAAACTAATCATAATCAATGATTCTGCAACCACAAAGCTACCTACCCAGCCTACTTACCTAACATTTTTTCTTCTTTTTGGTTTGGGTGCACTTAGACTTGCAGACCCAACTTTTCCACTTTTTCTTTTTATGTCTTCCTATCTACAAACTACCCTTATTTCTTCCAAGGGCCTAGATTAAGCAGTTGGGCTCCTTTGATTCTCTACCTATCTAAGAATCTGCCAAGATTAAGCTGTTTGGACAGATTTTTCTTTCTCTATATTCTAAAATAGGAAACTGAAACCTAGGGAGACCAAGATTAAGCTATTTGGACCCCCCTTTAGATGAAAACTTTACAAAAATGGAATAACTCTTCAAAACAAGAAGGCAACAGATGAACTTTTGGCTAGCACTTTCATGGCCTCTTTCTTTGGTGACTTTTAGCAAATATGGAGCATTGCAGCATGCAAAGTATGACATATTTGGCCTGTAAAAATGTCCATCATGAAATATGAGTAACCTGCTGCAGCAGAAGGCTAACAGTGGCTCCTCTTGGGGATGGCTTCTCCTTGTGAGAAGCCAAGAACAGCAGGTCAAACTGCCTTGATCTTCTGTTGTTGCTGTGTTTTTGAAAACTTCTTAGTGCTGACTGATTAGTTAAATTTGAAATTTGGACTTCAAACAACACTTTCCCTCAACTGATTAGCTATTGAATTATGAAGCACCGCCTGCTTTCTTCTACGTGATTTAGCATCTGGACTGTTTACAAAAAATAAAATAAAGTGCTGATATATACAAACATTTATGTACAAGAAATAACACTGCATGTGCTTTCTTAATCAAAAGGGATCATGGTAATGTTTTAGCATTAGGCCATTAACGGGGTCTTCTTCAGTTGCGCTGCCATCCAGGGACTTGAGGAAATATGTGTTATTGCCTTGCACTGCGCTGATATGGCCCTCTCCACAGAAAATCAAATTTTGAATGCTTGCCCTTGTCTTCTCTTTGTGAATCCCACCTTAGAACTTTGCTGCCAACCCAGAAATCCTCTGCTTTGGCTTTCTTATCAAACATCTTTTTGAGCTTTTCTTGCAACATTTGAGCTCTGTCATACACTTGTTCTCTAGTTTGCTGAAGATGAATGGTTTGATTTACTCTTCTCTGTATGTCATTTGGTTCAGCCTGAATTTCCTGCAACAGTTTAATAGTAGGAATGCCCAAAGATGAAGGAAATCTGGCCTCCATGCCATATACTAGCTCATAAGGTCTCATCCCAATGGATTTCTTAGTTGAAAGTCTGTCTGCCCATAGAGCATTTGTGAGCTTCCTATGCCAGTTCTTTTTGTTTTCCCTCTAGCAACTTCTTTATGATGTTAATGAGGCTTTTGTTGGATGATTCAGCCAAGCCATTACCTTGAGGGTAGTAAGTTGTGGAGTGGCCCAAGGTAATGTGGAATTTATGGCAGAAATTGATAATATTTTTGGATTTGAAGGAAACAACGTTGTCAGTGATAATCTTCTAAGGGCAGCCAAATCTGGAAAGGATATTGCTCTCAAGGAATTGGATAATGGTGGAGTCATTGGCTTGTCTACATGGGATAGCTTCAATCCACTTAGTGAAATAATCAGTGGCTATTAAAATCCACTTGTGCTAGCCTGAGGAAGAGGCATGAATTTCTCCAATGAAGTCAAGACCCCATTGTTGAAAATGATTTTCGGTTGAAATGGGCTTAAGGGGCAAAGGCAATAATTTTCTTTTCCCTTCAAAGATTTGGCATTTGTGACATGAAACAAAAAATTTCTTGACATCTGCGAACATAGAGGGCCAATAATAACCAGCCCTTAAAATCTTGTCAGTGGTGGACTTCCAATATAAGTGTCCTCCACAGTCCCCTGCATGGAATTCTTTCATGATGCTGTTAGTTTCATTCATAGTCAAACAATTAAGCAATATTCCTTCATGATTCTTCCAGAACAAAGCACCATCTATGACACAAAACTTTGATGATTTCATCCTTAAGAATCTTTTCTTGGTTCTGGACAATCCTGGGGGAGCACACAGGTTTAACAATACAAAGCTTATCAGCATACCATGGGGATTGCAAAAAGGTTTCACTGATCTGTGGAGTCACCAGCTCCGGTTCATTGTCCATTTGATTAATGTCTAAGGCTTGGAAATTTGTTTCGGACATTAGTTTGGCTAAACCCTGTCCTTTTATTAGCTTGGTAGGTTTTATTTCAATGTCGTATTCAAGAATGCTGGCAATCCACTTGCCTCTTTTGCCCTCTAATCCCTCTTGAGTTAATATATCTTTTACAACAGAGTTTGGGACATAGGCAATCACATGGGAATATAAGATGTAAACTCTGAAGTCTTTGATGGCCTTAACCAGGGCATAAGCCTGCTTTTCCATAATCTGATATTTCAGGGTGCATCTCTCAAAGCTCGGCTGAAGAAAGCAATTGGATTTTCATTACCTTGATCATATTTTTGCAAAAGGACAACGGCTATGGTGTGCTCGGATGCAAAAGAAAAAATGATAAAATCTTTGTCGAATTGCGGACTGGTGAGGACAGGCGTTTGGGTCAAGGCAGTTTTGATACTCTCAAAAGCTTGCTTGGTTTCAAGAGACCATCTTACCTTGGCATCCTTTTTTAACATATTGCTCAATAGCCTCATTAGTTCAGCTAGGTTTGGGATAAATCTCCTTAAGAAATTGATCTTTCCCAAGAATGCTTGCAGCTCTTTTATATTTCTTGGATATGGGATTTGGAGGATAGCTTGAATTCTCTCAGGGTCAATTCTAATCCCATCTTTCGATATGATGTGGCCTAGGAGCTTGCCTTCCTCAAGGGAAAACAGGGACTTCTTAGGATTCAAGGAAATGCCATATTTCCTGCATGTCATGAAAATTTGCCTTAGATGTTTAAGGTGCTCTTGGTCATATTTGGAGAAAGGGGTTAGGTCATCTAGGTATACAACAAGGAAATCATGTATCTCCTTGGTAAATGCAATATCCATTGCCCTTTCAAAGGTAGCACCAGCATTCTTCAGCCCGAAAGGCATTTTAACATACTTAAATGTTCCCCTGTGGTAAAGGTTGTCTTGTCTCAGTCATCTGTGTGAACAAGTATCTGATTAAGTCCTGAACATCCATCTAGTAAAGAAATTCTAGATGATCCCACTACTCTTTGTAAGATATGGTCCATTTTAGGCAAAGGGTAGTGATATTTTAGAGAGACCTAGTTTAAATTTCTCAAGTCTACACACAGTCTGATCTCTCCTATTTTCTTCTTTGTGGGAACTAAATTAGATACCCAATCAGAGAATCTAATGGGTGCAATGGTACCTGCTTCAAACATTCTCTTTATTTCTTTTTCAATGAGGGGAAGAAGCATGGGGTTGATTCTCCTAAGTTTCTGTTTGAATGGTTTTTGATTTGGTTTTAAGGGAATGGTATCTGGATCACAAGGTGTCCTTAGGACTTCAAGTCCTCTTTAACTCCAAGAAAATACATCTTGAACTCTTTGAACAAATCCACATTTTTGGTTTTTGATCAAGGGGCAGATTTTTGGACAACTAATCATTTTGGGTTGTTTTGCTGTTCCTATGTTGTGTTCTTCTATAGCAGCATTTAGAGGCTCCATTTTTGGCTTTTTGGGCACATCATTGTCATCGAACATGTCTTCTAATGGAGTAAGGCCAGCAGGTAGAAAATTACTCTTTAGATCAATAAACTCATCCTCTGCTCTGGTTGTTTCCTCTAAATGCATATTTCTCAGGTTTTCTATGTTTGCCTTGTCAAAAACAGTTGGGTTAAGGATCTGTTTAGCTGTTGCAGCTGTTACATCCGAGTGATTTTCCTCTGTTAGCTGTTGGGAATCATTGATGGCATCCATATCAATGTTTGTATTCGAAAATTCGCCCTCAAGAGTGAGGAAATTGTTAATCTGGGCATCATTTTGAAACACTTGCCAATCCTTGACATTGTTGGGGACCGAGGGTCTATGTTTTATCTCAGCAGTGAAACGGTGATTTGGTTCAAAGGGAAGCTTGCATGTGCTAGCAAAAGTTGCTAGACTGTGAGCATGAATATTATGGTCTCTTGAAATTTTGGCCAGCTTGGACTCATTGAAAGAATTGAGTATTTCTATGGCAGCAGTCCTGTAAGCTCTCATTCTACTGTCATTAGTAACAAAGTTACCTTTCATTTGTTGTATAATCAAATCGGAGTCACCTAGAATGGACACTTTTGTAGCTCCTAGGATTTTGAGAAATTTTAGGCCTAAGAGGGGAGCTTCATACTCTGCCATGTTGTTTGTACATCTGAAATTTAACCTATAGGCATGGCCTTCTGCATGATTTTCATGTGTATTGTGAATCCACACTCCTACCCCTACTCCTAATTTATTGACAGAACCATCAAACTCTAAATACCATGTGATTTCTTGCTTAAGGTTTGTATTAAGAGTTTCAGTTATCTGAGGATTGGGCAGACTTATCATTTCTGTTTCAGGAGGTTCTTCTTGTTTGATGGTTTCCTTGACTGTTGTGATAAGTTCATGGGCATTGGCAATTGATTCCTCACTGATGCATGTTTCTTTCTCTAAGGCTGAAGGCTTATCATCAGTTGGAGGATTGGTGTCATCATTAAATAAAATAAAAGAATCCATATCATAATGGATTGCGTATATTGGAAAATTTTGGGGCTTTTCCTCACTGCTTACCACATACTTCATCAGTGTTTCCCTATACAGTCTCTTTGGTTGCCCAAAGACAGATATAGTGGCATAAGAGAGGTCAAGTTGAAGAGCCCCTTGTAGTTTCGCCCCCCATGATCTTGATAGGAGCATGCCATACTTCGTTGGATTGTTAGCAACTACTACATCCATTAGGATTGTCTTGTTGGGAAATTGGACTAGAGACACACAAAGGTCTTTGATCAAGCCTAAACATTTGACTTGGCTAGAGTCAAAGGAGTATAAATCTTTATAGGGTCTTGTGACATCAAGGTTCAGTTTTTCCATTACGACTTTGGGCATAAGGTTATGTGAGGCTCCTCAGTCAAACATAGCATTATGCAAGATTTTGTCATGTATGTGCAGACTGACATAAAATGGTGGTACAGGTCCATATGTTGATTTTCCGTTAATTTCTGGACCAAACAACAGCTTAGGGGTATCATCTAAAACATTTACATCATCCCTGACCTGTGGCAGTTGAAGTGACCTTTGGATTTGTTGCCTATATACATCATGTTTGGCAAGTTCTAAGAGGGGAATGGATATCTTGAGTTTTCCAATTTCTACTTCTAAGTTGAATGGTTTCTCTAATGGATTCTTTACGTTGGTAGTAGCAGATTTCTCTTTTTCGGGCACACTCTCTATGTTTTCTTTTTGAGTGTCATTATTATGATGAATGACAGTTTGTGGTATTTTTGTTTTGGGAATCTTTTTTGGAGTGTCGTTCAGACTTTCTTTTGAGGGAGAGGAAGATAAAGGCTGATCAATAGGAGGTTGTGCGTCTGTTATATCTTCCACAGTTACTTGATGCGGGTTTGGGACAGAACTATCAACTGGTTGAGTTATGGTGACCTTGTCTTTAATTTTGTTGAGCTGTTTGCTGTCCTTTCTTTTGTTAGGTGCAGGGACATCAATGGTCCTTCTTCCCAACTTATATTGTTTGTGTACTTCATACACAGCAGAATCATAACCTTGTTTGAAATCAAAAGACTCCCCCGACTTGGTTTGAAATTGTTTTACATCAGGGTAGTTTCGGTCCTCTTGAGTGAGAAAGATTTGTTGTTCATTTTTCGAATCGATCAGGTTCATGTGAGTCTCTTCTGTGGGCTCACTGGATGTGGATGCCTCCACATAGTTTTCTTGGAAAGGAGGCCTAATATCATGGTCGGGACTAGCCCTTCCAGCATTTGTGGTCTGATTTTTCCTAAAGTTCAGGTTCCTTATGGTGTTGGACTGTTGTCCTTCCCATGATTATTTTCTCTCAACGCTCTCTACTATGTCTCATAGCCTATGCATGTCGCTGATGATAGCATCTAGTTTTTGATCTAAGGCTGAGGGTTCTTCCTTGAAAGTGGTTCTTCTCTCAGTTCTGGCTCTGTTTCTTTAGGCAATTAGGTTTTCCTCCACACTGACAGCAACATCTTGCATCTCTGCAAGGCTTTGAGGGGCTCTTTCCCTTAACTGATATGCCATTTCAGCATCAAAACCATCAGGGAATTTGTACAAAGCAAGATCAGGTGGAGGTCTCAAATTTTGTGGTATTGCATTGTAAACATTGTTAAATCTTGCACAGTAGTCCAAGACAGTCTCTTGAGGGCCTCTTTTGATGTTATCATACTCAGATAGTATGTGCAGGGGGTCTTTCTTTTTCTCCCATCTGTTAATAAATGTTTGGTATAAGGCTTCTGGATTTAATATGGAATTGGGTGTAAGTTCTCTAAACCAGGTTCTAACATCACCTGTCAAGCTTTGGACAAAAATCTTCATTCTTACGCTGTCATCATCAATATCATAACTCTCAAAGTAATCCTGCATTTTCTTTGTATGTTGTAGGGCTGTGCAGGAATTTGTGCCATCAAAATAGGTAATTTTTGTCTGATAATCCTGAGGCATAGCCCCGGGATTAGCCGGAAGCTATAAGGGCGCATATCTATTAGCCATGTTAACAGGGATAACTAGAACAACTGGAGTGATTGGGATATTAGGAGTGGTAATGGTAGTATTTGCAGTGAATGGAGGTGTGGATACAACGGTTGGGGAAGTGGATGATGAACACGGGGAAGAAGGGCTTGAACGGAACAAAACTTTAATAGGGGTTAAAAAGCTATTAGGTTGGACTGTATCGAGACTAGAAACAGTCAAATCTTCTTGCTGCTCTTGCTTTCTGCAAATTTTAGGGATTATGATGGGATTTTCAAAAACAGCAAGGGGATTCAGATCTAGATTTGATCTTGTGTAGCGCGAATGTTTCTTGGGATCCAACTTGTAACTTGTTTTTTTTCTTTTCTTTTTTTTTTGGGAAATTTTCTAAGAACACAGGTCGACCAAACTTTTTTAAGGTTGGTTTATTCCTCTATGGAGCTTTAGACTGGTTTTGTGAGATTATCTGAGGAGGTCCCCAGCAGAGTCGCCATTATGTAATCACTCAGGTTGTCCCTAAGCTCCTGAAGGGATACGACCGAGGTAACCACAAACCAATCTTCGGATTGGAGGTTCTATCCCACCTGTAATTAGGGAGGGCTCTCTCTTAATGGTTTAGCTTTGTTGATAATGATTTTAGGCTAGTTATTGGGTTTAGGGGTTTTGATTTTTTGTTTGGATGGAGGGTGAATATGAGGTAGATAATTCCAAGCAGAGAGGCAAGGGAAATTATGATAAGTTTCAAACCATTGGGCATGGAGTCATGGATTGAGGCTTGCTATTGCGTTTTCTTGGTCACAAAAGGATTATGGAGCAGGATAGCTACACATGAAACAATACCAATTTGCTGAAAAGATGGGATGAAAGTCAGTGATGAAAGGCAATCAAGAATCTTTCATTAACTAACGGAGAAAGAGGTGAATGAATTGTTATATAGGAGAAGTTAAGAATTCCTAAACTGACATTCATATGTGAAAGAAACAGCGTAAACAAGATCATTTAAGTATGCATGTTCATAACTATTCCTGATGAAAACATGGAGAAATTGCAGAAATTGAGCCTAGGGTGCAGCCAAGCAAATCCTAAACTATTCTTATTTTCTGAAATTTAGATGATGGATTGATGATAACACAAACATAAAAACTAAACAGAGTTAAAGAAACACTTATTGAACCATGTCGAAGCACAAGAATTCCATAGTCACTCCTTGACTAGTTAAACACGACAGATAGTTTCAGAATTCATGCTTTCAGCAGTCTTTGATTATAGAAAGTATCACATTTACAGTGCGAATCTATGCTCGAGCAAAATATCGAACTAACAAAAATCAAACAACCAACCAACCCCTATTCCATTTTTCAGGGTGGTATATATAAGCAAAATATCTGAAGTTATTTATTACAACCGACCTAAACGGGTCTGCAGGAAGAAAACTTTCTAAACCTAACTTATGATGGAATTAAATGCAAGTAAACCTGCTTTGTGCTGTGCCAGTGGCAGCTGGATCAAAAAATGAGTTAATGTGTTGGCCTCTGTGGCTTGGTGCAGTGGTTCTGTAATAACTGTGCATTGAGTTCTGGTCCACTGATCTCCTGTGAGCTTTAATGTGCAGTCATTTGTGCTGGTAAGATTTGAATGGTTCCTTAACTGCTCCTTGACTTTCAGGGCTTTCTTTCAATGCTTGATTTGCCTCGAGCCCTGAGAAAATCTCCTCCAATACACTTCGCCGCAACACTGATACTCTTTGACGTGGATTTTGGCTCCGCATTTGCTCTGATACTCATTAATGCCTAAACCGGGTCTCTCTCTATCTTCCACTACGATCCAAACTGCAAAATCGGGCCTTTTCAGCCCTTTTCGGTGCAAAATTGGCCGAGGAATCAAAAGATTCCCTAAAGATTCTCCAATATGGCCTATTTCCCATAGCGATGCACAATTCGTGCATCAAAAACTGCCTATGTTTTTCATTCCGGAGCTCCGAAGCTTGACTTTCGCGCTTGCACGTTTTTCCATTTTTTAGCTGCTAACGTCAACATGACGTCAGCTATACGGCGGGTGACATCAGCGGGGTGACGTGGCAGGGTGATGTGGCAATGATATGGTTGGCAGTGCACCTTATATGTTACTGCGATGCGATACACTTCTTTCGATACAATCGCAATATCGCATCGACGGAGAATGAGACGGTATTTATTTTGGAAACGTGATGCTTGCGACTGTCGATTGTCGTTATCGCGATAGTGCATCAGGAAAAAGGGAAAGGGGCACACTTATGTGGTATAAAATATTGCGATATGCCGATCGCGAGATGGCATCGGCGGAGCGTCCATCGGGAAGAAACAATAGCGAGCCATAATACACTTACGACCTCCGATTGTGATAATCGCGTCGGAGAGGGTTCACCGGGATCGGAAGAATGTTAAGGCAATCGGCAAGGGTTGTTTGTGATCGGAGGAGGGGAATATATGGTTTTGAAGATTATTTGCAGCCTTGGAAGGGGTCCGATAACCTTAAGAGAGAGAATTACATGCTTTGGAAGGAGTCCATTGTATTGGAAGATGGTTTTGAAGGGGGAAGATGAGGGTTCTTACTATGTTTCAGACAAACTTAGCAATTCCCAAGTGTACTTATGGTTATTTTTCAACCAAAGGGAGGGGATGAATATATAAGGGAGTTATTAACATAGTTAAAAATAGGGGATGAGGAGATAGATAGGGAGCTATATAGTAAGGTTAGCGGTTAATATGACTAGTGATAAGAAAGCGCTAAGTATGTGAATCTTAGGCTTTTTAAAGGAAGCAATGATCCGTAGAGGAAGTATAAATGTTGCTTGAGTAAAGCAGATCTTTACCAAGGTGAATTGTTATGAAAATGATGAAAAGGAGAGTTATCAAGCAGATTTTGACCTCTCTAGGGGGAGTTAGTAAATGATTTAGGGGAGAGAAGAAGGGGAAGTTAGACATGCCTCACTTGAAGTCCTTCGAAATGGGAACTGCCTTGCTATACTGATCGAATGGATATAACTTTTGAAAACACAAAACTGATCATAATCAATGATTCTGCAACCACAAAACTACCTACCCAGCCTACTTACCTAACATTTTTTCCTCTTTTTGGTTTGGGTGCACTTAGACTTGCAGACCCAGCTTTTCCACTTTTTCGTTTTATGTCTTCCGATCTACAAACTACCCTTACTTCTTCCAAGGGCCCAGATTAAGCAGTTGGGCTCCTTTGATTCTCTACCTATCTAAGAATCTACCAAGATTAAGCTGTTTGGACAGATTTTTCTTTCTCTATATTCTAAAATAGGAAATTGAAACCTAGGGAGACCAAGATTAAGCTGTTTGGACCTCCCTTTAGATGAAAACTTTACAAAAATGGAATAACTCTTCAAAACAAGAAGGCAACAGATGAACTTTTGGCTAGCACTCTTTCATAACCTCTTTGTTTGGTGTCTGTCAGCAAATATGGAGCATTGCAGCATGCCAAGTATGCCATTTGGCGTGTAAAAAGGTCAATCATGAAATATGAGTAACCTGCTGCGGCAGGAGGCTAACAGGTTCTACTGGGATAGACATAAGGGATATGTAAATGTTGATCCAATTTTTGCGATTGGACAACTTTGTAGAAGAGGAGTCACAATAAAATGAAGAAGATGTGAGTTTTAGGTTTCAAGAGGATAAATGGACAACAATGCAATGTGTCTGAAGAGGGATGGTGAGAGCCTATATTCCATTTTGATTCATCATACCTAATGAGGGTATTGAAGCCTCATTAATGGTAGGAGAGGTCACATAGTGTCTACACTCATAATTTTTGTACAAGTAACTAAGAGTATCACAAGTGAGAGTGCTCAATCATAATAAAATTGAAAAGGAAAATATAAGAGTGGGGTGTAAAAATGCAGTCACTTGTAGAAGCACATGTTAAAACTAGCTCTGGGATGGAAGTGTCTAAAATAGGGAATAAAAGATACCATTGTGAAGAGTCCTCTGCATGAAATCTTGTGTTGTAGACTATTTTGAAATTGGTCTTATGGTTCACTTGAATGGGCTAATCAAAATTCAGGCCAAACTACTATAAACATGGGGCTGACTTATTTTTTACTATTCATTTTCACAGTCTGATTGTAGTGAGTTTGTGAGCCTCTAGAGTGATTGTGAGAGTTTGTACAACTCGATTCATATTACGATTTTTCCATGTAAGCTTTGGACCTGAACTCTATGTGTTTATCTAGGAATTTTTTAGAATTAGGGAATTTGTGCCCTAAAAATCCCAAAATCATTCATTTGATTCAACGATGCGTGTCATTTGAAATTCACAACGTGGCATCACATGTGAAAAGCTACATAAATCCATGTGGTACATGCCCTGGTGAATCAAATCTACATGGTGATACCACACAGTTATCATTCAAATAGGTGCATGTATGAGTCAAACAGGCATGTAGCAGTGTGCACCTATGGAGCGAACAGTCATGTGGATGGATGAAGTGAACCTGCATGACTTTTTGAGTATTTACTATGTAGTCATGCACATGAAAAATTTCTAAGAAAACTCATGTGATGGGGAAAAATTGAGTTCCCTAGTATATTATATTCATTAGGGTTTACAATAATGAGATTACATTTTTTTTGTAAATATTTACCTTGGTGATAGGGTGGCGAGAGAGATATTGGATTATAAGAAAACATTTATCTAGGATGAGAGTCCAAAGCACCACAAACATATCCATTGTGGTTTAAAACATATGGGGCTGCTAATTTTTTTTACTGTGAACTTCGTTCAGAAACACTTGTATCTTTGGAGGAGATAGTGAGTAGGTGGGACCCAAAAGTGTAGTTATTCAAGGTTAGATTAGAGTTACTATATTTTACTAGGATAGATATATACTTCCAAATAGGGCTCTCAATTTCAATGGATTATCAAATACTTGAGGCTTGGTCTATAGGGGCCTTTGGTAGATATAACTTGGGAGTTTTACAGGTATCACTTTGATTCAATACATGATGGGATAATTCATATAGAGGCCATCAATGATTGACATTGCGAGATGTAGTGATGATGGTTTCGAGGATATATAATTCAATGTTGTCTCATCGTATTAGCAGGGGATGGTTGCCCATGTTGTGGTTGATGTATGTTGGTTTCCACCATAGCTATGAAAAAATCATGCTCCAAAGTATCAGGAGAAAGGTTGTGGAACTAAGGGAAGGGAACCGGTTTGAAGTTTTTTTTTAGATCATTCTTATACTTATTTTTCATGGAGAAGATTCCATCAGTGTAGCCAGACGTATTACTATTGGTTCTAGGGAAACAAACTCCCAAGCTATAATGGTGGTTAGGGTGGATGTTGTGAGCAAGGGTAGGACCAACAGTGAGGATCTATCATGCATGTTTCATAGAGGTTTGGCATACAAGTATCTAGTTGATTGGCTTATATCGATATGCCAACATGGATTTCTACTTTGATCCAGAGTTATCATTCATCCTAGAGATGTCATGGGGAGATCAAGGTATATTTTTTATCCTTAGCCTCAAATAACTTTATTCATTTCATTTCTTATATGCATATTTATGTATATTATTATGGGTTGACTCCTTATATGCATGTGTAGATGTAGGTCCCCAACTACCATAGCTAGTTCCCGGGAGGTGATATGTTCCATGGGATGTAGGCAAGGAGGTCTATCGTGCACATGTAGAGGGATGTACAAAGGTGTTTCATGATCATGAGGTGGGACCATGGGACAACCTCCTAGAAGGATTCTAGAAATTTGTTGGTTGATCAAGTTCGAGTAGAGATTGGGGGTCGAGTAGAAGATGTGACCCCTTGAGGATGGAATATAATAGAAAATCAATAGTTTGAGTAATATTCTTTCATGCCCATGGGGGTGCCACTAGTGTTGTGAAACATTTATCATTAGGTGGAAATAGTTTCTAAGGAATGGAGGACTCTATAGAAGTATAGGGAGAGGATGAGCCAAGTGAGGTCGCTAGTAGGAGAACATGATGCAGGGGTACAACACCAGTGTTATTTTAAGATAGAGCCTCCTTCTCCTCTAGTAGAGTGAAGGAAAAGCTATATATAACAAAATATATGACAATAGTTCCCTTTATTTTTTGTACTAGCAATGGGGCTTCATTTATCTGGAGTCTCGAGGCTAGGATTTTGTATCATTATCAGATGTACCATTTTGTATTGACACACACATACACACGCACGCACACACACACACACACACACACACACACACACACACACACAAATATACATGATTTTTTTTGGTGGCACACATGTTTGAATGATACTTGGATCTTATTTACCTATTATGCTTTCATGGTTACATATCTTTGCATATTTGTTTTTACATGCAATGTCTCAATTTATGGTGATAGCATAAATACACCCACACATCTATATATATAATAGAGACACTTAGAAAGCCTATATCTTTATGGTTCTACCTTTATAATAAAAGAGAGATGCAACTCTATGACTAGATTAGAAAAATAGTTGACATATTCATTATTCCTTTGATAAATCTGGAAAATGGTAATAGTGTTGAAGTGGCAAGATAGGAGTCACAGAAATAGGTATTGGCAAAAGAGATGTTGATCAAAGACACGATAGACTCCATTGAACTAGGCAACAAGTAGCTAGAAATAAAATTGATAATCAAGCGATAAATAAAAAATTGAATAAGTAGAATAGAGAAAAACATATGATGCCAATTGGAGCAATGTATATCAATTGTATGTTGGAGCATAGTTTTGAGGATTTTGTTGACTGCCTCAACCTACCCATTCAAATTTGGGTAATTGGGAGTCTAAAACTCATGTTTGAAGTCAATAAATACTAAAATATTCTTAAAGAATTCTTTCTCAAAGTTCTTACCATTATCAGAAACAAGTTCCTTCGAGACATCGAAGTGTGCAATGATATGGATGAACAAAATCGGGTTGCTGTGACATTGGAACAATTTAATATTGGCATGGCTTCGACCCATATGGTAAATTAATCGATAACCGTAATGATACACTTATGTATGCCAATAGATGTGGGTTTTCACACCATAAAATCAATCCCCCATTTAGAAAAGGGTCGAGTGGTATTAACAGGGTGGAGTGGTGCTCATGGTGCATGCATTTTGTGCGCAAAGGTTGGATAGATTTTGCAGTGCTTGACTACCTCAATGTAATATTTGAATAAGGTGCACCAAATGTAATCAACACAAATAATTTCCTAGTACATGACCATGTTAGATACATGGCCACTGCAAGCTCCGATATGACAATTATAAGAACATGTTCTCCCTCTTTATGAGAGTGGGAGCACTATAATATGGCATCCCCTCCTCGATGATATATGGTATAACATATATTTCATTAAAATTTGAATTATATCATGGATATAGAATTTTTTTTCTTTAACTATATTGAGTTTTTCCAAAATGAGGAACTAGAAAATTGCTTTATTCACTACTTTTAATGGATATATAACTATTTTTGTGATAAAATTGTCATAATAAACTATGTAACACAAATTTATATAATATGCACTACTTTCGTGATAAAATTATCATAATAAACTATGTAACACAAATTTATAATTTTGTTGAACAAAATGTTTCAGGTATTCATGCCTTAACAAATAATAATAAGTTATTGTTAATTATTATTATTCCTGTTTTTGTTTTTTTTTTGTTTGACCTAGAGGGGATTTTAACCTTGATTTTCATCATTTACATAATACTTCATAACACAACGATTGCTAATTGAGTTTCCCTCTATGGGTTTATTATTCCTTTTAAACAATTAGTAATATTTGTAAATTCTAATAAGTATTATGGTTAATAATAATTAATCTTTGATATTAATAATAATTACTATATTTATTAAGAAAATTATAAATTAATAAATATTATTAAATAAATAAACAAACTAATTAATTAATTTAACTTAATTTTTTTAATAATTAAAATAAACAAGGGGTTGAAATTTCACCCCGTTGATCAACTAGAAATCCATTTTTTGGGGGGATTTGGACAAAATAACTAATAGTCAAGAAAATGCCTAGTATGACCTTATATAAGATCTATCCATGAAAACTAGAGAATATTCAAGATATGCTCATTCTTGGGGACTCCACTATTATTATCCATCATTTGATCCACAAGAAGGGCCAAACTATTTGGGCCACGCCTGAGGTTGGAGTATAAATTTCAAACGAGATTGAGGGTCGATTTGAATCGTATTTGTAAGAAAAAGAAAAAAAGGGGGCTGACCACTTGACCCTTGACTAGAATTGGGGTGCAATTTCCTAGTTGGATTCTCAATATTCTTGGTGTGAAAATTTGTTGGACAACCCAGACCCCCGACTAGTAGTTATTTGTGCCACATAAACTTGATAGCCATTGTGCACAAGGTCTAGTCTTATAGATACTCACAAAGCTTGAATGAAGCACATTCTCCACTATAAAATTTGGGATTATGTAGTTATTTTGGCCAACATAGGGGATTAATTCTGCATAGGTTAAATTTTCCTATGCACATAGAAAGGAGAAAATGAGGAGATCTTTCCTCACAAGTAAGGCTAAAGGCCATTTCACCATCATAATAGCCTAAAGTGGAAGAATAAAAGAATGGCCCATCTTCATAGATTTGGGGAATCTCGAGAAAATTAAACGGGCCCATGGTGGACCTATGTCAAGTGGCATCAAAACTATATTTCCTAGTTCCCTTGAGTGCTAATTAACTCATACTATACACCATTAGTTTAAAGTTCCCAGAGGTTGGGAAAATATCATAACACAAACACCATATGGGACATCTGTCCTAACAACCTAAAACTAATTCACAACTTATTTATACACTTGTCAAATTTTACAAAGGCCCAGTTGGCCAAAACACCAACTCATCTAAATATCCAAATAACCCAATGATCCAAATTCTTTCTAGAATCGGGACACTTCATTCTACATCAAAATCCTCCAAACACCTTATTTATGCACACTAAAAGTGAGGGAAAACGAAATTCTCTTTAGACTTTACATGACCCCTTTTGAGTTCTAAGAAAAATAGTATACCTAGGATTAATTCTCCTGCATCAGTGGATGTTAATCATCATCATCATCACCATCACCGTTATATATTATTATAGGAAATTTACAACACTTTATAGTTGACAAGACAAAAATAAAATATCAATTGAAATAGTAATATAATTCACTTATATTATTTATATTTTTGTGTTAAAAGATAGGTTGATTGAGGCTTGCTTCATGAATAATAGATTAATGTTCAAGAATAATCTTACTTATAAAATCATTTAAGGATAATAAAATTAGTAATGTCTAGTATCTATTATTAATTATTTTAACAATCATAATTCAATATGAATAAGAATAAAAATAGAGTGGTATAGATTAATTTGTTTTCAAATACAAGAGGAAAGAGGGTAAACTGACTAAACTAGTTATTGTATGTGTTCAATATTTATTTTTCAATTGTTTAAATATATTATATTGAAAAGAACATAGAATTGATATTCCTCAAAATATTAGATTTCTTAACTTATTTATATTATAATGAATATTTATTTTTCTACATTAAAACCAAGTTCATGAGGATTTAATTCACGAGTAATCAATTGTGTAAGAATTGTTTTACTTATAAAGCTATTGAATGACTTATAAATATTGTGCTTGTAACTAGTATAAATTATTTTAAGTTTGATGCTAAGTAACTACTTTGTATATGTTTAGTATAAGTTATTATACTACTACCATGTTGACACACATTCAAAGTCTATAAGACAAAATATTTTGCGTCTACTTATGTCACTTGATGATCAATTTTTCTTTTTCTTTTTATGAATCAGAATGCAATAGAGCAGTACTATCTAATTTATATCAAATACACTAATAAATATTAAGAAAATATTGCTACAAACTTTATTTCAATTGTCAAGAATTTATTCATTAATTTTTTAAATGGTTTATTTTGAAATTAGCTACTCCAATATTTTTTAAATATACAAAGTCTAAAAGATATTGTTTATAAGTGTATTATTAAATTTGACTTTGCAAATTCGATATAGAGAGAAGCTATGTTGGTTCAAAAAATATTTGAACTTAAAAATTGAATCAAAATATCATGTAATTCGCATAAAGTATCATCACATGATTACACTGAATTTGAACCAAGTTGTGCATATATGTACTAAAAATTAAAAATATCCTAAAAAATAATATGACTAGAATAAACATGGAAAATTGGTTTGGAAGTATATTAATAGATCCTTCAAAAGACAAAGTTATATTCATGAATCATCTCCACCCAATCTCAAGATATTCTCTCAAGTAGATTAAGAACAACTTCGAAACCACATTAATTTATCTTTTTCTTCTGGAAATGTTCTTTCTTTGTTATCCATGCTGAAACTATGATACTGATTGGAATAGAGCTAAGTTTTGTGTCATCTAGATTTGGTATGCAATATTGTTCTAAAAGTTTTCCAATGTATTTTCCTGAAATAGACTTCCACCAATCAACCTTTACATGAAGAGTGTCAATTTCATTATCCATGAAGATATTCAAGGTGGATTTTTCCATCCAAATCATCTCTTCTTCATCCTCCTTTCCTGATCTAACTAGCAACATATTTCCTTTCTCAACATCAATCATAAGATTGAATGTTGGATTTGGCTTGTTGAATTTGGGTCAACATATACTGGTTCATTTGTCACATAATGAAAATATCCAACCATTATACTTGAGAGGTCAAACTAGAATGTGGTCATCATACATAATTTTCCTTATCCTAGAACAAAAATATTCGTACGTTGAATCACTTCTATCCACTATTACATGATCATTATAGGTTCCATCTAATGCATCAAAATTTATTTCCCAATAATCTACTCTATTTTTCCATTCCCCTATAACAATTCATGAATCCTCATTATTAATAGTGTACATCTGCATTTTTATGTAAGAGGTTATTCATTCCTTTAGTTCATTTAAGTATACATCATTCTCTTTGGGATATAAGAAATATGGACTCCCTCTGGGAAATTTGGGCCGACATTCACCATCCATATTCCACAACTCAATTTGTTCTGACAACTTAGTACCTATGATGTATTCTTTGTATATTAATATTGGAACATCATTAAGTACAAGAAATTGGAAGTATTGGACATTAAGATGTCAAACTAGTGTAGTTTTCCCCTGTTTAATGTATCCTTTAAGGAAATTTTTGAAGTCATACACCTTGTCAATAAGTTTAGGTGGAAACACTTGCTTTTCTTCAATTTTTTGATATGCATCTAGCATTTTAGGTAAAGAATATACATATTTACTTTTCAACTTGAAATCATTCTTCCGTAAATTGCATCTATGTCTTGATTGGTGTGCCCAATGGGAAAGAAACCAACCTTAATAATGTTGAAGACACTAAGAGAATTTAAAAGCGATAGAAACTTGAAAGGATAATGATTCTTATTATCTCTTGTCACGTTGTCCAACTATAAAAGCAAATGTGGATGAATAGGTTTAAAATCAACATTCTAATTTTTGGATCTTTCATGATACATAAAATTGTCCTTATACACTTTACATTGAGTAAATACAAGTGTGAAGTAATGTATTTGAAAGGAGTGTTACCTTACGGGATTTTGATAGACATGGGTTATGTTACATAGTGGCTAATAAAATTCCACTTTGCATTAGCCCTTTAGGCAACACCCACAAAATGTGTGAAGTCTCACCTAACATACTAACGGGTGACTGTCATATTTAGGTTTTCACAGTTTGACAATATTGTCCAAGGCTTATTACATAAGACTCCCACCTAACAAGAACTTCATCATTGACTCAGTATTGCACACCGCATAGAGTGTTAAGCCTCCAACTCACTAGGCAATGCATGGGTTAGCAATGATAATGCACAGGAGGCCACATGAATGGTTATGTTGAGAATTCCCAAGATCTCTTCCTTCACAAACATCAATGCTTTCTAAAAATATTTACTACCTTATAAACATCTAAACCTATACACACATTTACAATCATTTAACATTGTATTAAATTGATTAAGATACAAAAGGCGCATATGCCATATCCACCATTATCCATTCATAAATCAGCACAAAGTGAGAGGGGGAACCCTAACATACATTAATTTATATTATCAAAAGAGAAAAAGGTGTGATGCACCAATTTACAATCATGAGATAAACAGGCACACCAACCTCTCCCATGTATACCATGTACAAATAGGAGAAAACAATAACACAAACTCATAATGCAAAATCAAGATAGAAATATAAGCATAAGAATTACAATAAGGCTTACCAAAAAATACAAATTTTGGTATACACTTACAACTCCTAACATAAAGACACAAGCATCACATACCTAAAATTAGGTTTTACAACTTTGCCTTTTCCCTTGTCTACTGGTCCAATGCGCAATGTCCAACCCATCATCTGTCTTTAATGTACTTTTTATCCTTTCTTGGAAGCTGTATAAATATTATCGGCCTTCTACCTAATTAACTCAACTATCCTAAAAACCATTTGGATATTTCCTAATCCCATGTATAAGTTGGCACATGTGTAACACCAACCCTTCAAAATATCTTTCTGCCAGCTTACTCCACTTTACCATTCCTCCTTCTACTGCAAAATATCCTTAACCTCCTTCTTGCCTCGATATCCTTCATTCATTCCATCTTGTTGAAAAATTGTAACTGCCAATAGTTCCCTATATGTGCCTACTATCCTTGGGTGCCACTAACTCCTTCCTGTGCAGCTCCCATCTACACCATGCCTTACATCCTACACTAGCCCTATGTTTCATGCCATCCATAACTTTTGCACTCCTAAATCATCCTATGAGGTCCTACACTTAGGAAGAATTAAAAAAAAATGGTTCCAACACCCCCCCAACAAAAAAATGTGGCTCATCTCGAGCCCCTTAGTCCTCTCTCTTCAGAGTGAGCCTTTCATGAACAACCTTCTACGAGTCAGTTCCCAAGTGACAACACTACCATCCTAGTTGTTTATAGTATGCATATTATTTAAAAATTCACTACACTCATCAATTACCATCAATACCCGATCTTGGATATTTGTCCAAGGTTTTTATCTTCGTAGATTTTTTCCATCAACTCTCTCAATCATGATTCTTCATGCATTACTTTTCTCCTATTGGTAGGGAACATAATTCCCAATCCTAAATTAGTTGGAATAACTTTTGATTGACCTTCCCATATTTTCTCAACAACTTGTTTCATAGCTATAAACTCAGAAAAGGAATTCAAAATTTGGTCACCTTGCTACACAATATCTTGACATTTCTTTTCAAACTTAACCAACTATTCTTTCTCTTGTAGACCAACTCTCTACATTGTTGTTCCTCCAACAGTATCTGTGGTTGTGTCCTAGTCCCAACATCTATCACCCACCCTTTCAATCCTTAAATCACATCTTTGACCTTTGCAGCTACTTTCTTAGCAGGAGATGCTTCGTCTAGAGATCGTGATATGCATTCTTCGTATACCTAGGTCAGAGTAGTGTGCCATTTGATGTTGTCTTCCATTAGCCTTATTTTATTCCTGGTGAAACTTCTCTTCCATTTTTTTCTTTTTCTCTAAGTCAGATTGGGTCATTGTTAATCAGTCTTGTAATTCACGGGTTGCATTACATTGTACAGGGTCAATTTCTTGGCACCCAATTTTTATAGTATTACATTAACATGAGTTGAGGTAGGAAGGGGTTGTTGTACAACTCCTCCCTTTATTTCTACTACATTTCTGAATATACAACACATTCTTCAAGGTTGTTGGGATGATGAGGTTTTAATGGCCTATGAGTGAGCCTTGGGTTGGAATCCATATGATGCATAGGACAAGTCTCCTAGCTCTATCATAATTTATTGAAGGGTTATTTTGGAATTTACCTTATTTATAGTTTGTTGAAAATTCTCTAATTTTGTACCCATCACATCCTCCTTTCAATCACGAATTCACTCAAAATAATCCTCAGTCAACATCGTTTGAAATGGGGATGCACAAGTGGCTTTCTATCTTTTCCTAGCGCATGTTGTTGATGCACCTTCATACCACTCCTTAGTATTCTCTTTTTCTTGATGTTAGCTTCTCTCTTGAAGCCATAGGTCCTTTTGGTGGCTCTTGTTTTGGAACAAATAAGGAGTATGATTCCTATTTCTCCTGTGTTAGTGGGGTTTCACTCATGTATTCCCCACTCAAATTTTTTTCAACATCTTCAGTGTCTTCCACTGGTACTCTCTAGGAAAAATCCCATGAATGAACTATACCCTAAATCTACTTTTATATTAACCTGTAATTTTCCCTTTGCTAACGTTGGTTTGGGTCCCTTCACAGTAACATATAGATGTAGTGTGGGTCGACTTTGAATAATTCCACACCTTTAAATTTCTTCACACTATTTGCAGGTAAGAATGGTGTTTCCTTAATGAATTTTCATAACATGTCCCAATAAAGTAAAAACATCATCGTGCTGAGATTTTTATGCTCCAGCGCCTCTAAGGCCTACAAATTCTATAACTCTATGACTATAATTGGTTTGCTCAGGTCAATTATAGGTTGGAAGTTTTCTTCCCTTTCCCAGGTAACCAATGGTATCAAAATTAGCAGCTACACATAATGGAATTCTTCATTCTTATCCTAGATTTTTAGATAGTATTGCTAAAATCCCATCAATAGAAAGGGAGCCCATGTAAACGTTTCCCCCAAGTGCACCGGTTAGCTACCCCAATAACTCTTGTTGGGAATTTTTTCACTAGACACTTTTGGATTAACTTTTAAGCTATTGTATGTGCTACAAATATAGTAGGTCAATTATTGACCATAAAAATTAGGAACCCTTGATTTCCTCTACTTTTTCATTTACTCTATCACCAAGAGCATTATCCCTTATAAAGGGCCTTAGGTCTCCCCTTTCGACTCGGAGGCTTGTAATCCTTTTTATCAACTCCTTAGTTAACATCATAGGTTTTTTGAGCCACAAAAATACACCATGCACATAGGATAATAGGATTTGGTGATTTATGCTACTTTTTCGCATCGACCAAAGTGCAAGATGTGGAAAAAGTTGAGAATACCATCAGTCTCCAATTCATGGGCCTAGTCCTATGGTTTCAAGATCGAAATTTGTCCAAATTTGGCACATGTTTTAAATAATATTAAAGGTGGGGATGTTAGAAAGGGTCATAGATATCATGATCTAAATATTTGATTCATTCTAAGAAACCCCTCATAATCCCTTGGGGAAGAAACCTTGGTGGAAGCAGTAGCATTTTCACAATGTATCTGAATCACTTGGGTACTAAGATTAACCCTACAGGTACTAAGAAAGATGGCACATATGTTGATTCCACTTTACAACCAATGGCTATCGTTGGCTCAACCTTCTCTACACTTGACTTTGGGAAAATATTATCCTATGTTGTTTCAGAGTCTTCTTTCCTTAGGGATGCCTTTCCTTTTTCTACTTTCTCCCCCTTATCCTTTAGTGAGAATAAAGTGTGCTTGGTACACACCTTCCTCTCCTTAGTTACCTGACTTTCTCTCCCCATATCTCTATTTTGGTTTCTTTCCTTCCCAAACCCTTAATTTTCTATTCAACTCTGCTAGGGTTCTAGTTAATTGACTTTACAACTTATATTTTTCCCATTATGTCTCACATATTTCCCTCTATACACTATATGGTACCATTTCCCTATATGCATTCATTCATCGAACTTACCTTACCTTCCTGAGATGTCATTCCACTACAACGTAGTAATATAACATGATCTTCAAACCTAGCATGTGTCATCTTCCTATAGGTGAAAAGTAAATATCCCTTTCCAAAATTTGATTGTGATCCCTTGACCCATTTCCATACCCAATACCTGTTTTTTCATGACTACATTTTATTCATCCAAGGCACTCTCATTAAATTTATGTCAAATTCTTTACTGTTGAAATTCATGGAGACTATTTGTTATCCGATACAACTATATTAATGTGACTAGAACCCCATTTCCCTACACTACTCCTCCAGCCACATTGTCATGTCAAGTCACCAACTTCTAGTATAACAACCCCTAACACAGTGCGTTGTCTAATTTGACACAGTGGTTGTTTTAGTGTGTAGTGTTCAAGCTCCTTAGGACTTAACGTTAAATCTATAATTCCTCACATCAACTATTACTATTATAATTTCCCTACCCCTTAACATCATTTCACCTTATTTATGTACAATTGGTAGACTACACTTCTTATCCCACCTATATAGAGTGTGCGAGAGCCCGACTATCTCTATAAATTTTTAGCCTTCTCCCATTAACAAACCCTTTGAGCTACATACTATCCAAATTCCTTAGTTTCACCATCCCCACATTAGTCACGTGTTGGGTGACATATGGTCCTCTCCAATGTATCTGGAACTTATCTAGGTGCCTCAAAAACTTGTTTTCATATAATAATACTAGATATGCCACTTGGAATGTATTTTTCTTCATCACCTAGTCATGTCATGTCTTGTCTTGGCCCTTTTTCACCTCGGGGTGAAAACTATCTATTTCCCAATCCTCGTTTAACTATAGTAAGTCTTATAGCCACTATTATACTACACCATCTACTGTCATCTATGTGGCTAGTGGGATGTACAATTTAGGTATCAAAAATTCCATTCACATGAAATATTCCATCCCATACATTAATTCAAAAGTTTTTTGGTCAATTAGATTCTTGCACATAGTTATATAAGCCCAAAAAACCACTGGGATTCTTAATTCCTAGTCATCACAATGCACATTACATACTTTAGTGAGTTTGGTTTCCAATATTTTGTTTAAATCCTCTATTTTCCATTGGTCTAGGGTCATACAGAGTGAATTTCTGATGGTAGATCTCAAGCCCTTCAATTAGCTTTGCAACAACCTTATTCAATAAATGTGTCCCTTGATTGCTCATCGGAAATCTTCACTATTGATAGCTTCTAACTGGCATAAGAATTAGGATGATCCATCTCTACTTCCCCAAGATGAGCCAAGATTTCTCCCAATGCAATGGATGATGCATCTACGTGGACATGGAATTATTTACTCTAGTTTGGGAATATTAAATAGGTTCAAATACCATATTTTTCTTTAAAGTGTCCAAAGCCTATTGACACTCATATGTTCACTAGAATTCTACTCTTTTTTTTAACAAACTTTCCATGGGGGCTATAATATTAACATATCTTTGTTTAAACTTGTGGTAGTACCCCATATTCCATAAGGTTGATCTTAGATATCGTACTAAGCTAGGTGGTGTAAAATCCACTATGAAAGCAATCTTAGTCAGGTCCACCAACAACCTGTATTTGTAAAAAATGTGCCCCAATAGGATATTAAAAGGGGTGAAAAAGATACACTTCTTAAGGTTCAAAGAAATTTGTAACTATCTACACCTATCCAACACTAGGTATAGTACCTCAATGTGCTTCTTCAATAAACTAAACACTATCCAAACATCCAAATATACTTCTAGAAATTTATGGATGAACTCCTTGAATGCCACCACCACTATCCTAGAAAAATAGTTGGTGCATTCTTCAGCCTAAAACAACATCATTATTTATTGAAAACAACCTTGTTCTATTCCAAAGGTCATCTTATGGTGATCTTGTTTAGAGATCCTTACCTAGTGGTACCCCAAAAACCAATATGTTAAAGGATAGACCTCTTTTCCACCCACGTTTTCCAGAACTTCATCTATGAATAGGGTGGGAAAGGGGTTTTGTGCATATTCATCAGTAAATTTTCATAGGTTTATGTAGATCCTGATTTTCCTTTCTTCCTTTTCTGGATCACCATCGAGCTTATCTACTCTGATTCTTCCACTAGTTCTATAATTCCTGCTTGCAAAATTTTCTCTAATTCTCATTTGAATTTCTCCTTTTAAATAGGATTCAACTGATAATGTCACTGCTTTACTAGATTCATGTCAGGTTTCAAAGGAATTCTCATTTTTCACAACTCCTTGACAATCTATTTCATCTCTTTGAAGATGTTAGGGAACAAATAATGATATTTTTGTAGTAGGTAGAACCTTCGCGATGGTGCCATTGTCCCAATAATCCCTAATGGCTACCATGTTGGTACTTTCCTTTGTCTCGATGTTCACCTTTTGAGTCTAAATAGGCTGTGAGTATTCTAAAAATTGCAATGGTGGTTCACCTAATATACATTCTTCTTCTACTTCCAAAATTTGGATGTTTCGGGGATCGTTTTCATCCTATCCTTGCTCCACTATATTGTAGCACTCCAAAAAAAAATTCACTCACTGCAGATGTCAATGCATAGAACATAGTGGAATTTTCCCATCCATTTCCAATTCCTTTATGGAAAATATCTTATGTCGCATCACCTCTAAGACTTCATCCATCACTGACTCTTTTGTTTCAAAACTAAAGGTGGCTCTGAATCTTTATATCATTTCATTCCATTCTTGTGTTTCACGGCACACCTCTAACTCAATATATTATTTAGCTATAATAGTGTCCAAGGTGTGTATGAATTAGTGCACCCACTCTTGCTCTAACAATTGTCCCTTGGTCCATGTTGCAACGTACCACTTTAGGTCTATCATGGGGCACTCTAAGCATGAATATTTCTCTCCAAGGACCCCAAAAGTAGTCCCAAACCTACCCTTCATTAATTTCTTACATCGATCCTATCCCATGGCTCACTCTTTATTCATAACCCCCACCTAGCTAGAGTCATATGCACTAGGAATTCTCTAACATTATGGTACTTGGCCTCATATTCCTATAAAAAATTATCTACTTTAGATAGCCCATTAAATAAAGGTGGATTATGCACCTCAGTTCCTATCCAACACAACATCCTTTTAACATGTATGCACCTCCCATACTAACTTCATGTAGTTTGTTCTGCCAATTATCCAAGGCTTCTTTCAAATATGAGGCATAAGATCTAATGCTACGCTATCTCAATACTCCATTAGTAGTTGGGTTTACATAGTCATCCGATTGACCAATGCCATTATAAATGTTATCTAACTCCTCCCAAATAATATCTCCTTTGACTATATCGACATGTTGATCTCCCGCACGTGGGTTAAATGGTGCTATGACTTAGATATCTCCTTCCTCAAAAATCATTTGTATTTTATTTAAATTAATAATTAAATGGTTGTAAAAATCATAATCAATACCTAACAAAGAAGGATAGGTATCAGTATCATCCATGATCTCAATTACATTGAAGTCAACAATAATTGATACCCCGTCAATATCAACTAGTACTCCTAACAGTTGCCCAATAGGAAAGATCTAATTCTAGTTCACCAACCTGAATTGAATCAGATATCAAGCCAATTTCATCTTCCCCATCATATGCCATGTGATTTTTAGTAGAATATTTACATTTAAACCTAGGTCTAATATGATTTTATCCATCTCATTTTCCCCAGTTTGTGCACCAAATTGAAATTCTTTACTATTCCTCTTTCTATGAGCTACTTGATTCACTTCTCATGGTGAAGGTCACATGCTAGTCACCTCAAGTCCATCGGAAAACTTCTCTACCATCTTTCTAAACGTTTCTAGAGCTTGGGAGTACTTTATGAACTCTAAAAAAAATTGCAACAGACTTTGAACTGGATCAGTTTTTGTCCTCTGTTCTCCACTTGTAGTGTTATTATATATCTCTAACATAGTTTCCTCACACAATTCATCTTCCATATCGCATTCTTGCATGACCATATCCATTCAATAATCCTTATAAGTAGTCTTTTCTCGCACTGATTCAAATTTGAGAGGTGTTTCATGTGTTCTCCTAACCCATTATGGATTAATTGTCTAGGTATCGCATCAATTCCCCTATCCTAACACCTCCATGAGTTACTATGCAACCTGTTGTTTGGTTCTCCAAGGTTCGATAACTATCATATGTACATTAGTTCCCTACTTCTCCTACCACTTGGCGATTAAATAGGGGAATTTCTCAGTCAGATGGTCTAACAATTTACAATAAATATAAGTGAAACAAGGTTTAGTGCAAGATTGTGCCAAATTTCCCTACCACTCAAATTTGTAGCAAACTATGGTGCTTTGTCCTTAACCAAATCCTCCTCTTCTCTGACTCAGTCCTCTAGGTCTTCTTGTTGTCGTTCCTCACCTTCAACCTTGTTGATTGTATTGTTCACCCTGGTTATGCCCGACTTCGTTGAATCTAGTCGTCATGACCTCTATCCCTTTAGGTCCTTGCAACCAAAAAGCATCAAAATTACGCTTGCGCATCAACTTCAGTGCATGACTATGATGGATATAATTCCCTACATATTTGAAAATTTTACAAAACAACATGTGGCTATGGCCTCATACTTCTACATCATGGGGAAACTCGCTGGTATGTGGCCCCATACTTGAAAAATATCACACAAAATTCCTCTGCATTGTGTAATACAATTCATTACACTAGTCACCATATAGTCTGCCAACAAATCGCATTCATTTTTATGGTGACCATATGTCTAAAAAATGGTACGCTATAGTTCCTCCTTCTTTTCCTTCCTCTTCATCAAGTCTTGAAGTTGTAAGTTTAACGTAGCGAACTATGACTACAACTGCACCAAGCCATTATTATCACCGCCTCCTGCTACCAAAGCCTTTAGTTTCATTACAAGTTCTAGAGTTTTTGATTGTGTGCCTATGTGTTGTCATGTCAATGGTATCTAGATGTGTGGCACAACCCTACAATGAACAATCCTTTATGTTGTGTGTTTGGGATCTCGAACATCAACCTATCCTTCAAAACTTTGAAATTTTTTTCAAAGTCCCATACCAACTCACTTGGACCGTATTTGATTTCCTTCAATTTTATAATACATTTGGACTCACATTTTGGCTTCTAGAATTCCCTAATCAAAGCATGCTTGATCTCTGCTAGAGTCATGTTTTGGCCAATTAGAGTCACTCTTTTGAACTTCATGTACCATGTTAATGTGTAGTCTACCAACATCACCTCCAGCTGCGCAATGTTTGTGGCCTCATCCTGGACCTGTTTGGCTATCCATATGGTCTCACACATGAAAACAAAATCTAGGTCTTCAATCCCATCACCATGAAACATGGTCATCTGCAAGTCTACGTCCACCATTATATTTTGTATAGTAAGTCCCAATGAAGTACTTCCACCTTTACTACCAAAAAACTACACACCAAATTGTGAACCACTCTAAGCTCAAGCCCCTTGTGTTGATCCTCCTACAATCTAACCAATCCCACTACTGCTAGTATTTCTACCTCCTTGACTACAATTACCTTCTACACTAGTCATATCAATGTATTGAGTACTTACCTCTTAATATGTAGATGTGCATGGGGTTGTGGGCTCAACATGAGACATGATTTAGTCATTCCATTCTCATCCTGAAGCCTCTGTACTAGATGGACTTAGTTTTTTTGTTTCTCCTTCCTTTTTTTGTGACATCCCAAATTCCATTCCTTCATATCTCTAGTCACTAGCACTACTCCTTGTCCTTTGATGGCCCATCCTATCCCTTCCCTTTGGACTTCTTCTATAGACAAGCATCGACACTGACCAAACTCATCCTATGTCACCCCATCGAAGCCTCCTTCCACTCCTTAGAGTTCCATCCTCAACAATTTCTATCTCCATCCTATCTCTTCTCTTTTCTATATGCAACTTTGAGCCTAATGCCAAATTCATCTATAGTCCTTCCTTTGCTTCTCCCTTTCTTTTCTGCAGACCATCTTATGGGTCTCCCTCACATCCCCTTTTGCACAAACAACTTATATTCTCATGTTATATCACTCTAGAAGCAAAACTCAATGGTCATATACTAACATCTTTATCAATAAAAACATTGGTCTTCTAAATCTACCTTTTGGTCCCTTCAAAAATTTCCACTCCATTGTAGTGTAGGACATCATTGCTTCCACTACAAAATCAACAATGTACCCTTCCAATATGATTTTGAACCATAGAAAAATAACATGAGAAGTTTTATTGCTTACTACTTGGAGTTGGCATACTTCTTCCAGTGTCCACTTCCTTGGTCCATTGTGGCAATATGTCAGGTTATTTTCCTTTAAACACTACATTCACTCTATAATGATGTTTGTGAACTATGTAAAGTTACCTTAAGTAAATCAATATATATGTTATTTTACAACAATTTTCCTTGCTTTGCTTCCTATCTTCGATTTAATTCATTGCAAACTCAAGATCTTTTCATTCAAGCCACCTAGTAATCTCATTCTAGGTGGGATTCCATGGATTCCCCATTCCTACAAGACAATCCCTTTATACAACCATCCTAGTCTCGACAACAAAACCATTTGTCGGCACATGGAATTCTGATAAACCTAGGAATTGTTACAGAGTGGCAAACAAGAACCTTCTTAGCATTGGTCCTTTTGGAAAAACCCACAAAGTGGGTGAAGTCACACCGGTGATGCTAATGGGTGACTATCGAAACTAGGTTTCTATGGTCTAACAAGATTATTCATTACTTATGACATAGGACTCCAACCTAACAAGCACTTTGCCATTGAATCGTTAATGTGGAACACATAGAGTGTTAAGTCCAATGACTCACTAGAAAATACATGCATCAACAGTGATAACGTGATGTATGTCACAATAACTTACATATCTAGACATTAATGGTTATGTCGAGAATCCCCAAGATATTTTTCTTTGCTAAAACTAATACTTTCTAACAATATTTACCACCTTATAAACATCTAAACCTATACACACATTTACAACAATTTAACACTATAATAAACTAATTAAGATACAAAAATATCATATTATGTATCCACCATTATGCATTCAAACATCAACACAAAAATATAGGGGGAAACCCAAACATCCATCAATTTATATTATCAGAAGGGGAAAAGGTGTTATGCATTAAGTTACAATAATGATATAAACAGGATCACAACCCTCTCAAATTTATACCATGCACGAATAACAATAGACAGTGACCAAGACTCACATTGAAAAATCTAAATAGAAATATTAGCATAAGCATTACAGTAAGGTCGTCAAAAAGCTATAGAGTCTAGTATACACTTACAACTACTAACATAAAGACACAGGCATCACATAACTAAAAACAAGTTTCATAGCTCTACTTTTTCCCTTGTCTGCTCATCCAATGGCCAATGTCCAACCAAAAATTTGGCTTCAGCAATCCTTTTTATCCTTTCCTAAAAGCCCTTCAAATATTCTTTTCCTTCTTCTTGATTTCTCCAACTATCCTCCAAACCATTGGATATTTCAGGATCCCATCTTTGAGTTGGCCCATGCATAACAACAATGCTTCAAAATATCTTCCCATGAATCTACTCTACTCCACCATTCCTCCATTTGCTGCAAAATATCCTTAACCTACTTCTTGTCATGATATCCTTTGTCAGCTCCATCCTATTACAAAATCCTAAATGTTGATAATTCCCTATACACTCCACCTCTCCTTGGGTAACACTACCTCTTTCATGCACAACACCCATTTGCACCATGCATTATTGTTGGGAACGGGTTCCCCCAAGGACATTTTTGGGGCTAAAATCCCATGTTTTGGGAGAATTTTGTAATAAAGTTGTAAAGTCTCCGCATTTTGTGGTCGTGGAGCACGAAGGTGTCAAGAGTCATAAAGGGTTGTCCACCCTTATTTTGTAAAGTGTAAAGTCAGCTATAAAGATCCACCCATGGTCCACGGACCATGGGATTGTATAAAAAGAAGCTAAGTAAGTAAGCTCCATGTAGTGGATAGCGAATGAAGTAAGGAGTTAAGCATTGGAGTCTAAGTGTTCTCGGGTCTTAGTGTAGGTAGAGGCTCTGCAGCTAAGTGTGTAGAGGCTTAGGGTGTAAGTCTGCAGCCGAGTATGCAGGGTGGATAGAGTCTGTATTAAAATAAAGATATGAATAAAGAGAAGTATTCCACGATTATTTTGTATTTAGTTCTTGTTAATGCATTTTCTTATATTGCATTTTGGGTTTAATTTACAACGTTTATGTGATGTGTGAATATATGTCATTATATTGGTTAATTGAACACAAGTAAGAATATTAGTTTACGTGGCACTAACTGTGACTGATTAGTAAGATAAGTAGAACACTTAAGATAACTTGGGAACCTATATAGTATGTTGTCATAGCTATGTGGAAGTACCTGGATCATGAGTTAAGGCTGCGCAAAGGTCAATCATACACATTTGTGCAGGTACTGAAGGGTAGAATAAAGGGTAGACTGACATCACAACCACCTCAGGGTATGAAAACTTGCTTCTAGCATCCCCCCATATTGCTTCAGGTGAGACCTTGGTTCGTGCTCCACGGGCTAATGCTAAAAGGGCCAATAGTGTAGGGAATTGTTTGGATAACTAACATTGAACCTGGGTCAGGCCCCATGAAGCCAACAAATGGTTCCGTTGCCAGGGCCATAATTTGCATAATATATTTGTGATGTTGTATCACTGGAATCGAACTAAGAAAGAGGTCAAAGACTGGTTGGATAGGAGGATCCACAAATTTGTGGCACAATAGAAAAAAAATCTACGGCTGACAAAGGAACAGTGGCTGGAAGGGTAGCTGTATATAGAAATCCATTAGATCTTTTTTTGTTCCTTTGCAGTTGAGTTATACGAGTGGATCACAAAGCTAGCGAATAGCCAAGGAAGGTGGAGACTTGACAGTCCTATCTTCTAGACCCAGGAGTTAGTACAAATAATGGAAGCCTCTGACAATAATATCGCTCATCCTATCGATCATTTGCTTGATCATATCATAGGAGGATTTGCAACTGAATTCGCGATCGATACCTTAGTTAGTTACAACAAGGCGGAGTGGCACTTTTTCAAAGGTCCGTGAAGTAAGTACTTGAAGTCCTTAAACACTTGGATTAAGATGTTATTGTGTGAAAAATGGGTTATGTAGCTACCTTGATGTTCGAAGCTACGTGAAGTGGAAGACTTATAGAAACGAAGAAAGAAAGGGTCCCGAATATAGCCCATTGATTTCACCTCCTTTGAGTGATGAAGAGGGAGTAGCGTAGGATTCTCCGTGAAGTACAGTTCAGTTGATAAAGTGAGGGCTTCCATGACTACCACCTCCATCCACACCACCTCCACCTTCACCACTATCACCCCCTATGACTTCACCCACACCATCACCACCTCCACCACAGTTCAACATGGTCAATTCAGTGAAGTTTCCTTTTTTTAAGGGCTTGCAAAATGAGGATCCGAACTAATTCTAGTTTGTCATAAAAGTTGTATGGGAAGCTCAGGGCATCACATATGATCACATGAAGAAGGAAACATTGGTTAGCACTTTGCAAGATCGTGCACTAACTTTGTACATCAAGTATTCTAATGATAACCCAAATGCTGAGTTGGGAAAAATCTAGACCACACTGAATAAAGATTTCAGTAGGCCTAAATCTGAGGCACAATCGATTGTGGGGTTGAAGGAAATTGCGATGAAACCAGGTGAGACACATTGGGTATTAGATCATAGATTGAAGTGTAAAATCTGCAAAGCTAATATGAACTTAACAGATGGACAACACTGCAAGTGGTTCATGGCTTTGCTCCTGCCACACCTATGGGTTGCACTGTCACAATAGAAGATTAGGACTCAGGCAGAGGCCTTGGATATTGCAATAAGATTACATGAAACACCAATGTAAGATCTGAATCTAGGGGTTTAGCAGATCCATGCAAATTTGCAAAATATTTTCCTTGAAATGTAAATTTTGAAGTAAGATAGAACAGTTCAACCAGAGATGCGCGAAGAGATATGGTGCCTGAAATGTAAAGGTCAAGGGCATGACCAAGACCATTGCCTGGTCTTTGTGAACTATATTATAGGAGGAGGACCAATGCCTTTGAGGCTAGAGGCCCAAGTAGGACTGAGTGCGGGGCCTGAATTGTGGTGCCCTATATGTCAGGTAACAGGGAAACATACGACTGATAACTATCATTTGTTGCAGAAGTTTGTGCAAACACCGCAACAACTGTTCTGAAACTTCTACAAGCTGGTAGGGCATGATAAGCACAACTGCTGAAGTTATGAATTGATGATGGATAGAACACATGCCTAAAGAGTTCAAGCAAAAATGCGACCTCTTGACCAAAGCACTGGGATGGCGCAAACAGGCTTTCAAGGGTGCAAACGAGGCTGAGACAGATGAGGACCTGGCAGAGGTCGAGGACAACTAATCTGTTACAATTGTGGAGGACCAGGACACTATGCCCATGAATGCACTAACCCAACACGTCCATCGAAAAAATATTGTACTCAATTTTATCATGAGACAGAGAATTATCATACGCTGATAGCGAGGATATGCGACAAAGGGGTGCTACCACCTCAACCAAGTCAGAACCTAGAGATGATGAGGGTTGAACCTAGTGAAGAGGATCCAAATGTGAATCTAATGCTTTGAAGTGGAATTGCAATGGGCGATGATAAGGGGAAATAGCCTGAAGATAACACATGGGTTCACGAAGCTCCTGTGAAGGAGGTTGAGTTTGATTTGGAGCATGCATGCTAAACGTTCATGGAAGTAAAGAAGAGCTTCGTTGAGGCCTCTACCTCAGGGAATGGACCCTTCTATGCTTATGACCTTTCTAGAGACTTGCATGAAGCTGTTACATGATAGCAAGGATATAAAGGGGTTATAGGGACTTATTTATAGATGCACTAAAAACACTCTAGGTGAACCACGTGTGGTATGGAATATTGGTAAGCATAAAGCGAGGATAGGGTGTGAGATGAGACTCACCGTGTAGATAGGAGAATATGAAATGGATCAGGTTATTCTAGATATGGGATCAAATGTGGACCTCTTACCAAAGTAGACTTTGGAGCAAATGGGGAGACCCACGCTATAGTGGTCTCCGATTCATTTAAGGATGGCCAATCAATAGAAGATCATCCCCTTGGCATGACTGCAAGAAGCAACTATCGACATTGAAGGTGTGAGTGCATTGGCTGACTTTGAACTGATAGAAATTGTGGATGACAACAACCCATACACTGCGCTCCTTGGAATTGATTGGGATACTAACATGAATGGGGTAATCAACCTCAAGAGGTGAAATATGATATTTGAAAAGAAATTGATTTGCGTAATAGTACCCCTAGATCCTGTTGAAGGCTCATGCTATACTGAACTAGTTCCCAATTATGCAAAGTGATGATGATTTGGCCTACATCTATAAAATAACAATGTGAGACCAAGATTGGGTGAATCTGACAAAGGATGGATGAATTACATGGGATCATGAGATTTCCTACACTTCAAACTCTGATGAAGAATTAGAGCACTGGTAGAATCAACTACATGAAGCAACCACGCTATGTTATAACATGATGACCCGGTCATTGCACTATGTCATCAAAAGTACGAAATCTACCCACCTATGATGGCTTGAATGATGTGGATGTGGTTTTGGATTCATTTGAGAGGGAAGTACCATAGAAATAGTGCTTCTAGGCTTTGGATTGGGCACTGTGAGATGGTGGGGTATGCACAAAAGTAGTTTCAATGATTGGCATGAGTGTAGCAGGATGATGCGAATATGATTTGGGAAGCCAAAGGTACAAAAGACAGACAAATATGACGGGAAGGATGATTCATGCGCACACTTGGCCTAATGGGCTAAGGCTTATGGAGTGAAGCCCCAACCTGAATGGGTGCACTTGTTCTGTCATACCTTGGATGTCATCCTAATGAATTGGTACTTGGAGACAGAGCTCTGCCATGGCACAGGTGAATGGGATATTCTGCGTGAAGGATTCATAATGACATTCAGCTTCAAAGACAAGTTTGACTGTATTAACGAAGTGCTACAAGAAGTTAAAGCAACAATCTTCAGGATACCGCAAGATCCTTTGGGTCTGGTTCAACCTGATTAGATCACTCAGCTGAGCCACGCGCTAGAATACTATAATGTGACTACTAAAGAAGAAGATGAGGACCAAAAAAAGATGAATATCCCTAAAACCAAGGGTCACCGTGAGGTCGAGGGACCACAAATCAAGAATCCTCATATAACCACACCACTGAAAATGAAACAGATAAATATTGGTACGAAGGCAGAGCCCAAATTCACAAAGATTGGAGATTACTAGGATGATGCGACAGTAGATAAGGTCACTGAATTACTCCACGAATACCAAGATTTGTTCCCTACCAAGTTCATGGAGTTAAAGGGGATAATAGGAGACCTGGGTGTTATGAATATCACGTTAAAACCTGACGTGAAGTCGGCTTAGAAAAGACCTTACCATCTCAATCTAAATTATAAGGAGAAGGTCTACTTAGAGCTAAACAAGATGCTTACAGTAGCCATCATTGAGCCCACAGAAGAATCTGATTGGATGAGACCAATGGTGGTACAGGAAAAGAAGCAGAAGGATGAAATAAGGATATGCGTAGATCTCAGGAAGTTAAATGACACTTGCGTACATGATCCTTTCCCGACTCTGTTCACTGATGAGGTATTAGATAATGTAGGTGGCCAAGAAGCGTACTCCTTCACTAATGGGCTATTTGGGTACCATCAGACCAAAATCGCGCCTAAAGATAGAAGTAAGATGACCTTCATGACTTAATGGGGATGCTTTCTGTACACTGTAATGCCTTTTGGATTAAAGAATGTGCCTGTGATTTTTTCACGTGTAGCCATTGCTGCATTCAAAGAATTCATTCATAAGTTTCTGGAGGTGTACTTTGATGACTAGACTATGTTTGGGCTAGTGAAACTCCATGTGGCAAGTTTTCACTTGATGCTAGATACTTGTCGAAGGTACCAGATTGCACTCAATCTAAATAAATTCCGATTTTGTGTGCCTTTTGGGACTCTATTGGGTCATGTGGTTTGTAGACAGGGACTGATGGTAGATCCCATGAAGACCGCAGTGATCCTTAACTTGGAGGTGCCGAGGAGAGTGAAACAGCTACACACAACCTTGGGACATATTGGGTACTATAGGAATTTTATCAAGGGCTATGCTGAGATCACTGTGCCTAAGGAGAAGTTGTTGAAAAGGGATGTCACATTCTATTGGAACGAGGACTATGAGAAAATCATAGATGTATTGAAAGGAAAAATGTCACCACACCAACTTTAGTATTCCCAGATTGGAAGAGGGAGTTTCATGTACATGTAGACGCGTCATGTATAACACTGGGAGCAGTACTTACACACATTGGGGGAGGTGAATTAGACCATTCTATATCATTCACAAGTAGGAGGTTATTCAAGGTTGAGAAGAACTATTCCACCACCAAGCACAAAGGGCTAGCCATGGTATACACACTCCAGATGTTTAGGCACTATTTTCTAGGTGCACATTTTAAGATGTATATGGATCATTCTGCATTGAAATACCTGGTCAACAAGCTTGTGTTGGGGGAAAAAATGTATAGGTGGGTGTTATTGTCCTAGGAATATGATTTTGAATTTATTGTGAAGCCTGGATGACTGAACGCAAGACTAGACCATCTATCACGCATTGAAATGGGGGAAGAGCCCACTAATTTGTAGGAGGGATTGCCTAACGCACAGCTATTTGTAGTGTGCATCACAGATGGACACTTCAAAGACATCATACACTTCCTAATGATGGGAACTACATCAGAAGGGTACACCATCCAGTAGAAAATGGATTTAGTTGTACGTGTGGTAGACTTTTCTGTTTTTTTCTAGAAATCTTTACAAAATGGGGTCTGAAGAAGTACTATGATGATATGTACCATAGTTTGAAAGGAGTAGTATCCTTGTCGATGCTCGTGGTGGCACCATGGGAGGCCATTATGTAGGAAGAGCGACAGCACAGAAGATTCTATGTTTAGGGTTGTGGTGGCCAACCCTCCATCAGGATTCAAAAGCTTACTGCAAGGCATGTGATGTGTGTCAAAGGACTAGTAGGTCATCATGGAGAGATGAGTTGCCTCTAAACCTGCAGATGACGTTGCAACCTTTCAAGAAATAGGCTATATATTTTGTGTGACCCATTTAGCCCCAAGGAAAGAAGACGAGAGCACGTTACATTATCACCATGACTAAGTATTTGAATCGATGGGTGGAGGCACAACCTATGAAGGATTTCACAGGTGCAAATACTACGAAGCTCCTATTTGAGTATGTACTGACACGATTTAGGTGTCCAAATATTTTGATGAGTGACCTTGGTATGCACTTTCTAAACAAAACGATTAGCGCGCTAACAGAGGAATTTCATGTATATCACTAGAAAAGCATGCCTTATCACCCACAGGCTAATGGGATGGTAGAAGAATTCAATAAGGTGTTGGAGAATGTTTTGACCAAGGTTTTCAATGCTAAACAAAGTGATTGGGACCTATACATACCTGCAGTACTATGGGCCTATCGGACGAAATGCAAAAAGTTCACTAGACAGACACCCTTTAGGCTTGTCTATGATGTTGAAGCAATGATGCCCATGGAATACATTGTTCCTATTCTATGCATAGCGACACTCACAGGTATGACGGATCATGAAGCCCTGGAAGAGAGGCTCGTGCAGCTTACTGAGATTGAGGAAGAAAGATTGCTGGTTGGATTTCACCAACAAGTCCAAAAGCAGTACAAAAAATCATGGCATGATCGACACATTATGTTGTGCACCTTTAAGATAAATGATCTAGTTTTTTTATATGACAGCAAGTTTGATAAATTTCAAGGGAAATTTACAATGCACTAGCTAGGGCCCTATGTCATTAAGTATATATAACTGACAATGGAGTAGTTCAGTTGGTTAAATTGAATAGAGATCCGTTCCCAGGAAAGGTGAATGGCAGCCGATTGAAGCCATACATGGTGATTCAACCAGGTGACTCTATGAAGGTAGCATAGTGTTAGCACTCCAGGAAACTAAAAGGAGGCGCGGGATTGTAAGCTACACTACCTAGGTTGGGGAACTGCGCAATTGGAGGATTGTGCGGAATGAGGAAATGTCATAGGGTTCATGACAGCACGAAGAAAGTTGTGCTACCCAGGGAGAAATCGTGTAGGTCAGCTGGAAGGTGACTATTAAAGTCATTGTTCATGATTTGACGGTAGGAATGCGGCCAAATGGAGCTGGCGGCTAGAATTTAAGACAAAATTTATGGGTAACATCCTTGGAAATCTTCCGCTAATCCAGCATTAATGAACCGAATGTGGGGGGAACGATCAGATTTGAATTAAAAATGGCCTATAAATTACAAGTGGAGGCCCAACGAAAAACAATTGGAGTTTTGAACATTGCATTAGTGAGCTCTTAGACATGCATGACCTGCGCATTCCTCAAAGCATTGCTCAACTGCCCAGTGTTTGATTAATTCCTAGAATCCAACCACAATTTCATCCGTGATTTTATCTGAGGATCTAAAGCTATGGATGTCGAAGTAGTGACAACCGAGGGGGTTGTTCCAGAGGTTGTTAGGGAGGCAGAGAGAGCTGCTCGAGAGGTTGCATAGGTATTAGCTGAAGTCCCCAAATCACCATGGACGCCTAGAACGAAGACGATGCCAACCAAGGAGAGTGCAAAGGATAATAAGGGAAAGTAGGCTATGATACCAGTGTATGCATTGCCTAGAAGAAACCCACCAAAGGACAAGCCCACTTCATAGGAAATGGGAAAAGCCATTAACTTGGAGCCGAAGGAGGAAGAAATTAGGGACATCCTTAAGGATGATGAGGAGTTGGGCATGGAAGTGGAGGAAGTTGAAGTCAAGGGATTTGAACCTATCACTAAGTTGCTCGAATACATTCCTCTACGCAAGGGCAAGACCAAAGTGCTGAAGGAAATTGACGAAAGCAAGGTCACCTTTCACACACCTATGCTACCAGACAACATTGTCTTTGAAGGACCACAATTGGGGCGGGTTCCTCTGTTGAAACTGGAAGACTGGGACTTAGCTAACCATGAGAAGTTCCTGCACTTAGCGACAGAGCAGCTAATGCACCGTGTTGTTGACACAACCACCAAGATGACTACATTGGAACTGCGAAAGTGGCTTAGGGGAGTAGACAAGGTAGGTCTGCTCAACCTACTATGGCTGCCACTCTACAATCGCACCCCCATTACAATATTGGTCATCAAGAAGTTGTTATGCTTGGTGCACGATGGGTGTCTATGGCTGGAGGAGCCGATACCCATCACTAATAGATTGATCCATAGGATCATGTGACTACCCTACATAGGGGAAAATCCGGCCATGATGTTTGGCAGAAAAGGTGGCAAGCAGGCCCTCGCAGAGGCCATGAAGGAGAAATTCAAGCTCGTGAAGAAGTCGTAAGGCTATGCCATCTCGAGTATCTATGACCCTGTGATCAAGGTGGCCACATAGATTTTGGTAGGAAAGGTTATGAGGAAGTGTCGAGCAGATGAGGTGTTGGCACTAGTCATCATGCTAGCATCTCAATGCGCTGAAGGAGTCCAATTTAATTGGGCATGCTATCTCTATGGTGAGTTCCTTGTGAATTGCCGCAAGGCACAGGATCTCAACAAGACCTTCCACTATGTGTTGCTCTTGTTGTCTATTATGCTGGTAGCCTAAGAGCTACCAAAAGATAGTAAATTCCCCTCGGTCGCACTGGACCTTCCAGAAGCAGCGAGTACACTTCACTATGGGAGACAAAGGATGCTCAGTGCATCAAGAATAGAAATATCTTCTCGATCTTGATGGAAATGAACATCCACATGGCTATCAATCACAAAATGTGATTTTCACCTACTGTGTTTGAAAAACTATAGGAGTACGTGGAGTTCAAGGTAGACTTTCACTGCATATCAATCAGGGCATGGAAGGACCCTATGAAGACATGGTATGACTTGCCTTACTTAGAAACAGAAGACGTGATTGATGCAGTACTTGATCGTTGGTAGGCATAGTGGCGCACTACTTCAAACTTGGGAGTGGGGTCAAGCAAGTTTGTTACACAATGCAAAAAGGAGGAGGCCAATCTCAAGATGATGCAATTGACAAGGCCCAGGTAGTTCATGATGCTGCCCAATAGGTGGAAAAGTATATAGGCGAAATAGAGCGTGGCTCTAACAAAGATGTGAGGTTGCCTTCACCCAAAACGGAGGAAGAAATGGACCAGCAAACAGAGAAACATGGAGCCGACCCAAAAATAACACCATACCACATCAAACGTTCAAGAGAACTAGAAAAAGTGGGGTTGTAGAAGAAATCCAAGGCCAGTAAGGTGTCATTGGACCCAATCACCCTCATAGAGGGAGATTTGAATGAAATTAGAGACAAAATGTGGCATGTCACTACAGAGGTCCTACAAAAGTTCGAGTAGCAGGAATAGCAACTATTGGGGGGCATCTAGACTAGTCTGCATGAGCTGCAGATCTGCGTATGATAGGATGGCATGCTGTCCACCAGCCTCGCCATCGATACTTTAGAAGCTACCTAGATGCTACGTACGAAGATCTCCTGAGCAATAGTGTTGTCAGATGGAGCACTGACCATAGAAAATGAAGCTGACAGGCCCACTATCAGTTCCCTCAAGGGAATGGGGTTGAACTTGGCCATGCTCGCTCACAAGGCACTCCACCTACTATAGGATGGAGTGATCGGAGAGCTGAGAGCCCATGAACAACGTGTTGTGCAGATAATCAGTGAATAGATGATCATTAATGTGCAGCTAGCCCTACAGTGAGACTCTGCCATCACCACTATAACCGAGGTAACTGACCGAAACAAGTGCATATTTCAGGTTGCAGAGGAGGCATGCCAAATGGTCCCAAAGTTGGCCATTCCTGAGGGAGAACTAGTCGAGGTGTGCATTCGCAAGCTTTCTATAGGGGTGTGCGATGCTTACATAGAGTTGGCTAAGGTTTAGCTAGAGCTGAGCCTATAGATTTTATATTTGCAGTTGAAGGCCCAAATTTCAACCCCGCCAAAAGTAAATTAGCAACATGCAACCACTGTCACAGAGGCGATGGTGGCGATAGACAGTGTAGTAGTAGACTGCACACAACTTTTTGAACAATCGTTCGAGGTCTTGGCGAGCCTGCAGGAGAATCCTAATGTACAGTGGCTAGAGACAGAGGACTAGGAACTATAGTAGCACTATGATGAAGTAAAAGGTACAGTGCGCACCGTCACTCTCACGTAGAGTGGTGAAACTACAGGAGGCCAAAACATTGAAGGAATAGGTCGATGTAGCGCAGCACAAGGAGGCAATGTTGAAGGCATGCTTGAAGCATAGGTTGGATGAAGCTTATTTTTTCATGACCTCCATTGAAGGAAAGCTTGCTAATCTCCAAGCAACTTAGCAGAACCTTCAAGTTGACAATTCAGGACTAGCAACAAAGCAGTTGGTTGACGAAGTGGAGTAGGTAGCCACACAGTGCACCGTTGAGGTTGTCATCATACAAGTTGAGATGGGAGATATTAGCACCAAGATCTCCACACCTGTAGAGTGACTCAAGGGTGAGTCACGATGTTTGTCTTGGCGGCCTGTTGGGAACGGGTTCCCCCAAGGACAATTTTGGGGCTAAAAGCCCATGTTTTGGGACAATTTTGTAATAAAGTTGTAATGTATCAACATTTTGTGGTCATGAAGAGTGAAGGTGTCAAGATTCATAAAGGGTTGTTCACCCTTATTTTGTAAAGTGTAAAGTCTGCTATAAATATCCACCCATGGTCTGCAAACCATGGGATTGTTAAAAAGGAGCTAAGTAAGTAGGCTCTAAGTAGTGGATAGTGAATAATGAAATAAAGAGTTAAACATTGGAGTCTAAGTGTTCTCAAGTCTTAGCCTAGTAGAGGCTCTACAGCTAAGTATGTAGAGGCCTAGGCCTAGGGTGGAAGTCAGCAGCTAAGTGTACAAACCCCTACAGTTGTGTGTGTAGGGCGATAGAGTCTATATTAACTTACAGATATCAACAAATAGAAGTATTCTACAATTACTGTGTATTTAGTTCTTGTTAATGCATCTACTTATATTACATTTTGGGTTTAATTTACAATGTTTATGTGATGTGAAAATATATGTGATTATATTGGTTAATTGAATGCAAGTAAGAATATCAGTTTATGCGGTGTTAACTTTGATTAGTTAGTAAGATAAGTAGAACACTTAAGATAACTTGGGAACCTATAAAATACATTGTCATAGCTGCATAGAAGTACTTGGATCATGAGTTAACACTATGCGAAGGTCAATCGTACACCTTTGTGGAGGTACTAAAGGGCGGAATAAAGGGTAGACTGATATAGCCCTAAGTCTTAGCGACCTGCATGAAAGTAGGGGCTGAGGCTAAAAATCGATATCACGACCATCTAAAGGTGTGGAAACTTGGTTCCAACATCCCCCCATACTACTTCGGGTGAGACTTCGATCCGCGCCCTACAAGCTGATGCCGAAAGGGCCAATAGTGTAGGGATTTGTTTGGCTAACTAATGTTGAACCTGGGTCAGGCCCCACGAAGCCAACAATTACATCCTACATCAACCCTGTGCTATGTGCCATCCATACCTTCCATGCCCCTCAATCCTCTTGTGTGATCCTACACTTAACGATAACTAAAACAGAATTTTCTAGGCTCCAACAAGGAGGTTTCTTAAGCTACTAATATCATAAAGTAGATCGTCATGCATATCAAGGTGTGTGTCTTCCATATCCCTCAATCACTTTGCAAGGGCTATAATAGTAAATTGTGATCCCATATGTATAAATGGTAGGGAGAAATGAACAAAAACTTATATCTTATGCCCATGTGTTAGCATACCTATCAATGACAAACCTAAATTTGTACTTGCAATAGATTTTTGTTTCACACAAACTTGGGATTAATGTCTTTGTTTTTTCCATTTTACCATGGATAGCGCTCAAATACTCATTTGGAAACCACTCTGACATTAGTCTATGTGCATAGTAGAAATATCTTCCACACATAATAGTCTTGTTATGTTTATTCAATATACATTGTAACCTTTTCTCCCAACTCTTTTGTTGTCACTGGTTTCATTTATGCTTTCTACACAATACATTCATAACATTTACTGAAGTTGGTGTTCTTTAAAAATGCCATGTCATGAAAATGAGTATTCCACTCTTTCTCATTGTTGGTTGTGATATTGATGGGTACTTGAACTTTTGAAGAGCATCATTTATCTCCTTCAACAAATAAGTTTCTGTGTAAGTTAAAGGAAACAATCTTAAAGGAGTAAACTTTCCATCTTTTTCAACTTAACATGTTTCATTTGGTGAAAAAAAAAAATTATCCATTACAATATTGTGCAATATTTCTCTAGCCACCACGGTGTGTGCACGTTCTTTGCATTTGTTGTGCTACTGTGAATGGAATGAAAACCTCCACATTCAAAACAACATTGGTGGTTATAGAAGGTTCTTTGAGGAATAGTATGCATCTTGTACCATGCTTTCTTACAAATAATATTTCCGTTAAATCTCATGTCATCTACTTTCCTAAAAATAGGAGGTAGACCATGGTCATGGCTCTCTCACATGACTATTTGAGAGGAGTGAATTCAATGAAAATTCCTTGATACAAATTTTATTTATGTCTTTCAAACCTCTTCTATCTGTTGTAATGGCCTTCCTATCTACATTCCGAAGACAATTTTTCTCGCAACATTTAGTTGTTTCCGAAAGTTGATTTTCATTCTCTTCATCTATTTATGATTGGGATTCCGCAAAAAAAAAATTGCAAGAAAAACTTGTTTAACCCTTTTATATGACCTTGTTACATGAAAACCAATTGATTTTATATCTTTCCCATTATAAGTATCCCAATCCCATCTATTTAAGGGTAAGTGTTGTGTCCTCTAAAACATCCCATATTTCCATTTCCTTGGGTGGCTCCTTGAACTTTTTCTTGACCCTTAACAACTCACCTTTATTGTCGACTAACTTATTTATTGGCCATTTACCCAAATAGCTTATATATTTATCCCTAATCCTACACATTTGAAAATGTTTCTCTATGTCTTCCACAAAAAAACCAAATTCCATTTCACCTAGCATTTCACCCTAAACCATATCATCCTTAGGAACATTAACTATCATTCCTTTGGTAATGAAATGCTTGTTCCTTTTCATTCATGTGTAAGAGAAACCTTTGTACACATTAAGTTATACCTATCTTTGGGAATATTTATGGTATGATCATGATAGTGAGGTTCCAAATTTATTTTTGAACAAATCTAAAAAGATTCCACTGCACCCCCTAGCATATGCTCAAATCCTGATGGATGTGGTAGAGGAGAATCATGTTTTAATGCCTTCTCAATTCTAACCACTATGAATTATTTCTTTACCATCTTTCCATGCACCTTATGCCCAAACTCTGTATTGAATATGGAGCCTTCACCCACTTTCACTCCATCATGTAGAAGAACTACCTTGTCTCCAATAGAAAATGTAGAAGAACCATTTTCACCTGTAAACTAAAGTAAATATGCTTAGTATTTGATGAAACAAAACCATTGGTATACTACGAATAAAACTTAACACATGATTCAATTTTTTTATTTACCTATGTTGAATCTCAAATCTAGGATCTTCCATTGATGAATGTCCTCTTCATCAATATCCTCCATAATCAAATGTGATTGAGTGACATCAATTATCAAAAATGTAACATAGTCTACATTAACACTTTCTTGATCATAATAAGTTCCATTCTCCATAAACCCTTCCAAGCACAATAACTTGACCATTAACTAGGGCGTCAACATAACCCCCTTTTCTCAAAACCATGTTTTCCATTGGAACTTGTACTAATTCTATAAAAATTCAATTCTAATTTGTATTTAGGGTTAAACCATGTAAAGTGTGAATTTTATTTTATCCAAAACACAACTTTCAAAAAACTAATATTGATGAAAAAAATTAGAATATTATGGTAGCCATTTTGTATTTATTGAAACATTTCTCGCCAAGGTATCATTATAGAATGATAAATATTAACTCATACAAAACTACCAAGTTTGTATTTAACTTTCGAAATGACACTTGTATTATTAATATATGTGTACATATAATGCTCATAAGAAATTTGTAGAAGTCGGAGAGCCATCACATGGTCCTTTGGAAAATAAAATAATGTTCGAAATTTCTTAGACATAAGATTTTTAAAATCCCTAAGTGAGCCATAAATTATATTTATATCTCTCTTAGTGAGTATGTTTATTTCTTAAACTTGATATTTGGAAGTCATTCTAGAGGTTTTTTCAAGAAAAAAGGAGTAAAAATTCAAGAGGATTCCATGTATGAAATACATCTCAGAGACAAACATGCCAGATATTGATCACCAAAGTAGGGATGAAATATCTTATAAACCTAACATACACATGATTTATACAACTATCCAAATAATATGTGGGAAAAGTCCAAATTGGAAAGGGACCATTTATATCCAAGGTGACTATAGACCATTCATTTACAAAAAAAAATAAAACAAAATACAATAATATTCTCTTCTTATATTGTGCAAAATAGGCACAGATTTCAGTAGGCACAATCAATGCATTTACAAACAAAACTAAAACAAAATACAACAATTCTAGTGATTGCACTAGAAACAAATCAAGCAAGTGTTAGATTTGCTTTAACCTCCAGTGCTTTTGTTTGTGTGCTAAAAATAAATCTAGTGCACACTATATTTATTTACCTTACAAATCTTGTTTGTTCTTTTGGTTTACCTTGCAATGCTTTTGTTTGTTTTTTTCCTTACAATAGATTTGTTTTAGATTACAATGATATGTTTGTGTCAAATACAAAGTTAGCATGCACTAGATTTATTTACCATGCAATGCTTTTTTTTGTGCTAGAAACAAATCTGGCATGTAATAGATTTGTGATACCATACAACGCTTATAATTGTGCTTGAAAAACATATAGCATGCACTAGATTTGTTTTACTTTGTGTTACTTTCATTTGTACAAGAAACAAATATATCATGTGATATATTTTTAAGCTTACAATGCTTGCTGGGACCTAGATATGTTATAGATTTTTTATCCAAACCTTTCATTTATAAGCCATATCCATACCCTTACAACATATTCCATAACTATTATATTACCAATTTTCACTAAATGCATTCATTTTACCTTGTGGTTAATTATTAATGATTTCTTGTATTTTTAATGATTAAATAAATTTTTAATATGGTTTTATAAATTAAGGTTTACTAATGTGGTTATGTCATAAAGGAGCATGTTCCTCTACGAAAATTTCTATCTCTGTATTAGTTCAACAGTTTGGTACTTAATTCTGCACTTTGCATGAATGAAGAACAAATATCAAAATTATAAAATACATTTTTCTTTCTCATAGAATGGTAAATTAGGTTCCAAATGGGCTTAATATTTTGGTACAATCCTTGGAATATACCCATCTCATAATGTGGGATGCTAGCACATGATTTAAGCTAGTTTCAAAAATAGGTAACAGTTTTGAAACTACCATGTTCTGCCTTGATTTCCTTGCATATGGTGGTGAATCTCAAGAATATGAAAAATGGGTTTTTGAAAAACATATAAATTTACTTATATACCAAACTGTTTTAAAAAATTCAATATAGTTTAAAATTTATAGTTGGTTCATCGAAGTAGATTTGTACAAAATTTCTAAAATACCCAGATTGGAAAAAGTATCTAGACAACCAACTTCAGGCACTATTTCCGACGCCATGGAATTGAATTAGGAAATTACAAGAGATGTTTTGATGATAATATGCAAAATTATTATCCATAGAAGAAACTCAAAAAAACACGTCATGGTCGAGAACATGTGGCTGGTTCTTTAACACCAATTTGTATAAAATTATACAAAAATCTGATTTTTGAGATTTCCCTCAAAAGTTGTAAATTTGTTTTTTGAAATTTTGGGATTGGATATTATCCTTCATCAATGGATTTTATGTATAAATAAAGCCTCATATGGTAGAGGAAGGAGGTTTTTAATTATTGTAATAGAGGAGATCAATGTTTAGTTTTTGAGAGATTTAGAGAGTTAATTTGTAACAAAGTTTTTGTTGTGAGTAAAGATTTAATGGTTTCTTAATTGTGGTACATCTTCTTACCTTGATTTGATCTTTCCTAGAAACATTAGACATTTGAGAAGGGCCCCTTAGTGTAGGTAAGTTTTCTATATTTCATTTCTTCAATGGTTAGTATTGTATTGTGGATTTTAATTTGATTTTCTATCCTTCATTTGTGTGCTTGTATAGTTTTAGATTTGCTATTATTTATATGTGTGACGAGATACATCATTTATATGACATATAGTGTTTTGTCTCTCATTGTTTCCATTTGTTATATATTGGTATGTTTGTGTTCACACACAATAAACCTAATATTTGCATTGTGGTTTGAGGTCTAATTCCATTCAACCTCTTCATCATAACCCTATTGTTATTAGTAATTTTAATATTGAAATTGTGGTTTACTTTAAAATTGAAATATTTGAATTCTAGTTTGATATAGAGCAAGGCCATACAATAATAGTATTGTTATCGTTGACAGCATATTAAAGCTTATAACAAGAGCTTGATTTGACCTTTGATAATACAAACTTGTGAACAAGCCTCAGATCTCATTTGTGAAAGTATTTTTCTTTTGAACAAAGCTTTGATATCTTGGTATGATAATACAAGGTGTGAGTTACTCATTGAAGATATTACATTGAATCCTGTGATATATCTTGAATATAATATGAATGGATAATGATACTTGGAATGTTATGGCTATGCAATGATTTGGCCACAAGTATTCTGATCTCACTAATGGTGTGAATCTCATTTGGTTGCATATATGTAAAGAATTCATGGATTAAAAGAAATGTTTAGACTTAGGTTAGTTTCCTTGCTCAAGCATTTAGCAATTATTAGCTAGAAATATGTACCTAATTGCTTAATATAGTATTTGAATGAAATCAACTTTCAAGCATTTAATTTACATGCCTTGTTTTTCCTTTCATCATTTGGTTTTAACAAGTTTTGGGACTAGAACTAGAACCTCTTTACTAGTTGATCTAACCTGCATTGAACACTTGAAGACTTTCCATGAACAGTGAAAGATGGTAGTTCTGGAGCCAAACTAGGGGAACAAGGGTAGAGGCTAGATTAGACAGGCATAAAACTCATGCACATTTCCTTTCAACTTTCAAAGTTTGTTTTGTATTCTCAACTAGATTAACTTAGGCTCTAATCCCACATTTCCTCTGCTTGCATCTATAAGTCTTATGATCCCATATTTGATAATTAAATGTAGGAATTAGAATACATATAATTCCACCAACATTTTTTGCGTTATTGTCGGAGAGGTGAAAAAGGGATTAGAGAATTTTTGTTTTCACAAGTATTTTTGCATGATTTTAGTTATAGGGACAACCTGGGGGTGAAGATAAAACAATAATATGAAAGGTAAGACATGTGCATCCACTTTGGTGAGGTTACTCCATAGCCTTTTTGTTTCCCTCTTTTCCCTTGCAAGTGTGTTTTCCTTTAGATTAATTCATGAAAAGAAGGGAATCCTAACTTGTGTGAACATATAACTTGGTGATAGTAGGGTCTTAGTAGCATAGTGGCACCTCATGTACATGATTGGTTTGCTTTTATTTTCTTTCAGTGCATTTCCATTTTATTTCTTTGGGATTTTTAAAATTTTGGTACTTTAAGAACTCCATACACTAATACATGCGTAGGATAGGCATTAGCAACCAACAAAGTAGTGTTCAAGGATGATTAAGAGTTTGGAAGAACTCTCTGAAATCCTCGTAGCGGCTGGGATCTCTTCTTCTCAAGAAGAACACATCTTGACAACAATCAAGAAATTATTTACCTCTCCATAAGTGAAAGAAGAAAAACAAATCCATGAACCACATCCACAGGAATATCTTCACCCTTGAAATCTTGTCAAATAAATTAAAGAATCATGGACCGCATCTAATGGAGCACAACCATTAGAACCTGACATTGAATAATTTTTGACATGGCTATTTGTTGATCCTCTGAGCACACAAGAAGAAAACCATCTAATGCTAGAAGATCTGCATGGAATGGTAAAGCAGGATATGCTAAATTAGCCAAATAAGATGTAAACCAAGAGCATTTTTTAGTTTGTTGAAAGTTGGTTTCAAGAAATTATAAGGCCATACCACTCCTTCATTCTTCCTTACTTCTTGACATCATCATTAAAATGTTCTTCATACCTAGGTTTTCATTGAATATTATATTCTAAACTTGACTATGAATGTGTTTTTATACCTATTACGCACATGATTACATTGGAAATACCCATATACATGAGGATAGGAATTTGTTTTTCTCAGGTATAGTGGGATAGTAAATAAATGAATAAATGTTGCATATAGTAGTTATTTTAGATCTAAAAATATAATGCAACATATTTCTCATATTATTTTGTGTAAGTGGGAATGTTATTGGTTAAAAAGACAACTAGTTGAAAATGGGAGATCTATGTTCCTATAGAAGATTTCTATTGAGATTTTTTCAGGTACATATTGTTTTACCGCTTAATCTTATTTCAACTACTAGCATGGTTCAACTGTTACATTGATTTCCCACTTATTATTTATTTATGATATTTAGATTTGTTTCTAGTTTTTCTTTTCAATAAAGTAAGTTATGACCATTATGTTTGGAATCTTATTTGAAATTGGAAACGATTGCATTGCCATATTGTCCAATACAGCATACCAATTGTCTACCACCATATTTCATCCAACCATTACCCAAAATATTAGGTTCTAGAATTTCAGTACTCAATTCGGTACCAACTCTCATAATTTCAGTTTCTATAACTTTGGCACTTAATTTGGTACCCATACCCAAAATTTTGGTACCATTTCACTATTTTGCAAGCCAAAGTAGGATTCAAGGATATTGTTCATCTGGCATGCTTAAATACTAGAAGAATATTTTTCAAAAGTGGAAAAGACACCTTCATAAACAGAATGGAACACTTAGGGGAGTATTTGATGACATCTTTCCCTTTAACTTAAGTTTTTCAAAATTATGCATTCATGCTTTATCATTAATTATCTTTTTTAAGATTCCTATTTCATAAAGATGATTGAATAAGCAATCATTTTCATAAAAGTTGAATTGAATGATAATTCCAAACTATTCATTGCTGATATACCCTTTTTGGAATTTCATTTTTCATATACATATAGATTTCCAATTATCAGTATGAAACAATTGCTCAAAATATAGTTACCAATGCATACTAAAGGGAATTAAAACAAAGTTAAAGGGTCCATACAATGATACCAATGAAAAAGAAACTTAAATACTATAACCACAACACCAAAGCATGATATTTGAGCATATTTATTAAGAATTGCAGTAGAGTTATTGAAGTCTCTACTCATAGTGGAACACCACTTTAAAAGCAAAAAATATATATGAAAACTATGATTATTAGTACTTTAGGTGTATTTTGGTTATTTTTTAGCAGCCTCATCCATCTCATATTAAAATGCCTCATTCATTCTATGTCATTTCAGTACCTATAAGTACCTTATGCATCCAAGACATTATGTTGGTAATCAAATTCACTATAAAAGGTATAATTTTATGCCTTTAAGGGGCATTCTGAAGTCAGTCCCCTGTCTACCAATTACAAAAGAAATGTCCATAATTTAAACCTAAAATGGTAGGAAACTTGGGATTATAGCCTTCAATGTAAAATAGGTTTAAGAGGTTAATCCTTCAAGGTTATGAACACCTACTGGTAGTGGGTACTAACCTATGACACCACTAGGCAAACTAATTATGGCTATGGATGGCCATGGGTAATGGGGAATTCTTCCTAAAGAAGTGTCAACCAAACCAAGGTTTTTATGCTACACATATGATGGTTACTCTGTAGTGTTACAATCAAAAGGAACCATGTGTAGATGAAGTCAAGGGAAAAAAGAACTCCATTAATTTGCTACTAAAGAATGGACTTAAGGTAACCGATAACCTTGAGTCCTCTATCATTGGTTTTTTATACTGTATCTAAGATTTAATTACATAAGAAGTGGGACATATGATCACAAAGAATTAATAAAACTCAATTGTAAAGGTTATGATCTATAATACTTGGATAACTATAAGAATTGGGGATTTTCTTAGTAATAAATAATTTTTCATTGGTTCATCATTTGTTGTGATGATAAAAAAAACCTCCTACCTATAAAGAAGGAAAGCCCCTTAAATTTCTTTTTCTTGAGCATAAAATTGTTAAGCATTGACAAAATCATGTCATGAGTGATTTGGAATTTATTTTATGCTTGTTGTTAGGATAATTTTAATAAATATAAGATGACTTATTTTTGTTTAGTATTCATCTCATTAGTTCCATTATTTTATTTTTCAGGTTCCTTTGTACAAGAGCCATCTCAGCATCTCTTGTCACTTCTTCAATATCTCACCTTGTTTGCATGAGGACATGCAAAAAGTTAGGAATGGGGGAATGATTGTTGGGATCCTTTCAGAAAATTCAGTTCATTCTCTTCGGCTTCCTGCAATAGATCATATTGGAACTCATCAAATCCATCTCTTCCAAATCATTCCAAACTCTCAGCCTTACTCTACCTCATCTTCAACTTTAACTAGCAGATACCCTGCTCCATACAACTTCCATTCCATCCTCCAGTATAAATCAAAATTCAAAAGGTATAAATGAGGTAATGCATGTTTAAAGGCTCTTTAAGTCATTAAAATTTAAGGAATATTGATGGTTAAACACTTTCCTTTACATAAATCTCCATCTTTCTTAAACTACCATTAAACCCCCATTTCCAAATCCATTAATGCATATTCTAGTAAGACCATAAGAATGATTGTGTTACATGAATATCTATAGTATCTTCTCCTTGTACATCATAAATAATTCACAAAATCATCATTAGAATGCTCTCAATAAGAGGATGAAGTCATTGTTTCTTATCTACGAAAATAAGTAGAAAATAAGCAATGGTCTTACAAGTTTCTATGTCCATATTTATTTAGCCATTATCTTCATCATCACCTTATATAATCCACCATCCCTTCCTTGTCCATATTTTGTTTTCATGATGGAAATTAAACTCTAAAGCATTGGGGGATGTTGGGCCCCAAATATAATATAGAATTCTCTATCCAAATCTTCAATTTATAAGCCATATTCGTACACTTACCAAATATTATGTAACTATTATATGACCGATTTTCATTAAATGCATTCATTTTACCTTGTGGTTAATTATTAAAGATTTATTGTATTTTTAATAATTAAATGAGTTTTTAATATGGATTTATCAATGAAATTTTGCTAATGTGGTTATGTGGCCAAGGAACATGTTCCGCTATGAAAATTTCTATCTCTATATCAATTCAGCCCTTAATTCTGCACTTATATGAATGGAGGAAAAAAAGTCAAAATTATAAAATATGTTTTTATTTCTCAAAGCATGGCAAATTAGGTGCCACATGGGATTAATATGTTGGTACAAGCCTTGGAATATACCCATCTCACACGTATGGGATCCTAGCACATGATTTAAGCTAGAGCAAAAAATAGGTAACAATTTTGTAACTTCCATGATCTACCTCAATTACGTACATATGGTGATGAATCTCAAGATTCTAGAAAATTTGTTTTCAAAAAACATATTAATTTACATATATCTCAAACTATTTCCAAAAATCCCATATGGTTTAAAATTTATAGCTAGTTCTTTGAAGCACATTTGTACAATATTTCTGAAAAACCCAGATTGGTAAAAGTATCTAAACAACTAACTTCAGGCACAATTTTCTGAGACCATGGAATTGAATTAGGAAATTAAAAGAGAGGTTTTTTTATAATATGAAAAATTAGGTTCCATTTAAACATATCCCCAAAAAACATCATAGTCAATAATATATGGCTAGTTATCTAAAACCAATTTGAATAAAATTACACAAAAATCATATTTTTGAGATTTTCCTCCCAAGTTGTAAATTCATTTTCTGAGTTTAGGGGATTGGATATTATCCTTCCTCACTAGATTTATGTAAAAAATAAAGCCTAAAATGGTAGATAAAGGAGGTTTTTCATTATTGTAATAGAGGAGATCAATTATTAGTTTTGGAGAGATTTAGAGAGTTGATTTATAACAACGTTTTTTATGTGAATAAAGAATTGATGGTTGTTGAATTATGATACATCTTCTTAGCTTGATCTGATCTTTCCTGACAACATTGGCCACCTGAGTAGGGCCCCTTAGTATGAGTAAGTGTTTCTTTATTTCATTTGTTTAATTGTTAGTATTTTATTGTGGATTTTAATTTAATTTCCTCTCCACTTCATTTGTGTGGTTGTATAATTTCATATTTGTTATTATTTATATGTGTGACAATTTATATCATTTATATGAATAATAGTGTTTTGTCTCTCGTTGTTTCATTTGTTATACACAGGTCTATTTGTGTTCACACAGAATAAACCTAATATTTTTATTATGGGTTGAGGTCAAATTCCATTCAACCACTCATCATAACCCTATTGTTGTTAGTAATTTCAATATTGAATTTATGTTTACTTGAAAATTGAAATGTTTTTGTTTTGGGTTTGATATGGAGCAGGATTCTTATAGGATATTTTGTCTCATATGATCAATCAGCCTCCTAATGGGATCATTCACATCTTATTCCCCCTTTATATCATCATTGCATAAAGGCCTATGCATGACTTTCTCATTCCCCAGAGTTTCTTCCCTAAACTACACCATCTAAGCTAGTTTTTGGACCAACATACCTTGGCCTCTTACTGGAAAATGTCCACCTACAATTTGCTCGACTATGGCCTATTTTCATCACCTACAAGTTGATCCCCTTTACACCTGTGTTGGTTCTAGAAATTCGGGAAAAAGAGAGAGAATCCTAAAGCCTCCATTTCCAGAAGTTTCTAGGATCTGTTGTAACCATTTACCTCTGATAAAAATTTTGAATCCTATCCTATCCTACCTTGTATTTTACATCCCTTATCCTTAGTTCTTATCCTTCCATCAAGAGTGGATCTCAGTCCCTAGATTTATAAAAGGATAAGAACTCCCAACTTACCTCACTCCTCTATATATTTACAACCTTCCATATGGAAGGGGTTGGATTTTGGAGAGTGATTCTACTCTTATGTTGTTGTTGTGAGAGTTATCTTTTCATGCATTTAGGATGATTGGAGATGAACTTTGTGACAAAGGAAGGACAAGTCAACAACTTGGAGGAGCTCTTCTACAAGATCAACACCTATTTATGGTTGTAACTCACTCCATTTATATCAATACAAGTAGTTATTTTGTTTTCCTATATCTGGTGCCTTTATTTCGTGTATTTCAATTCCATGTGTATTTATTGAATGTAGTAGATAGATGATTCTACATAAATTTCATAGTTTCTTGGCTTGTGTTGTATGGTTGTGCAGGATCTAATTTTGGAAGCTAGAGCTAGGATTAGATCATTCAAGTCAAAGAAAGAGTGAAACATATGACATATTCCAAGTAGGTTTCATCCCCTCATATAACTACTTTAAGGAAAACATTGGATCCTTTATCTTTTTGTTGTTTTAGGTTAGCCACCAGACCTAGGGGAGATATTTATGTCCACAGTCATAAATCCCGCATAACAAGGACCATAAAAGAATAGTATTGCTATCGTTCAAAACATATTAAAGCTTGTAACAAGACCTTTATTTGACCTTTGATAATATATACTTGTGAACAAGCCTTAGATATTATTTGTGAAAGTATTTTTCTTTGGAACAAAGCTTTGATATCTTGATATGATAATATAAGGTGTGAGTTACTCATTGAATATATTACTTTGAGCCTTGTGATATATCTTGAATATAATATGAATGGATCATGATACTTGGAATGTTATGGCTATGCAATGATTTGTTTGCAAATACTCTCATCTCACTAATGGTGTGAATATCATTTGGTTGCATGTATGTAAAGAAGTCATGGATTAAAAACAATGTTTAGAGTTAGGATAGATGATCCAAGTGGATGTTGGTGGCCACCCACCTATCCCACTTCGAACCCCATAACCATCTCTTTCAGTTTTTCATTTTCCTTAATTGTAGCACAATTTACTGTTTTTAGCAGTTTTTTGGGTCCTGAACTTCCGAAGTCGTTTGAAGGCCCGAAATGACATTTTTTGGGAAATCAAGGAGCAACATGGGTCCATGAACCAATGTTTCTCTTCCCAAAGTTATAGTTCTTAGATAGATGTTTCTAATGAAATATTGTATGCGTCAAACTAAAATTGGATGCCAAAGTTATGACCTGGGGAATTTGATGTACCAACTTACCCAAAATGGGGCCCACATTTGGCGTTTCATCTTCTAGGGTTAGGTTTTGGGATGTTAAGGGTTTTCCATTGTTTCTCAACAATAAATAGGCCTTCAAGCCTCATTGTAACACAGTTTAGAGGTGTGTAGCTGCCACATCTCTTCTCAAAGATAAGCTACCATCACCCTAGTTGGTTTCTTTCCATTTCTATTTGTAAGCATATTTCAGTATTTTACAGTAATGAAATGAAGTATTATTTCCGCTACATCTGTATTTATGGTTATCTCTATAATTTGTTGCATTCTTGTTTAAATCTAGATCAGTTGTATCAGAGTAGTTTGCTTTTATTTGTTTTTCTATGCATGTCCCCAACGAGGTCAAGATATAAGGAGTTAGGGCTTGAGCTGGTCGAACCTTAGTAAGATCAACCTCACAAATCTTGACGACCTCCCATGCTGGATGAAAAGAAAGACAAGGGGGCAGGAGATCCTATCAAAATCTTGCTCGAAGAAGCCCTCGATTGACAAAGGAACGTGATGATGGATAGCTCTGCCCAAATCCTTTAGCGGCTACCCAAAGGTGATGCATCGACTTCCAACAACTACTCTGGAAATGCCACACCCTTTAAGGTACAAGTTAATTTTTAAATCCCCATATTCAAGGGTCAAATAAATGCAAATGTTGTAGGTAAATGGTTAAATCTGCTAGATGGGTATTTTTCTGTTCATGATTTTTCTAGTTGGGAAAATATTATTTTTGCTCTGCTCAAAGCGGCCCCCCACATCAAGGACTGGTGGGAAACCTACTGTGACTAAAAGGATGAAAATATGGGCTCACTATTTTCAGCCGCACTCACTTGGAATTCATTCTGGGATGCCATCAAGGAGTAGTACTACCTTGTCAAAAGCTACGAGGACAAATACATAAAGTGGACCACGTTGCAATAGGGAGGGGACCAAGATGTGCTGGAGTTCACCAACATTTTTCATACCCTTTGCACATAGTTGGGTATCAAAGATTCTAAGTTGTATTTGGTACTCAAATACTGTAGCTACCTACACAAATACATCCAGGAAGAGATGGAGTTCCTAAACATCTCCTCGCTCAGCATGGCATACTAATACGCTATCAAGATTAAGCAGAAGGTTAAACAAAAGAAGCGAGACTTTGGATCTATAAATCCAAAGACCAAAGGACAAAGCCAAGGTGAGGTGACCCAAGACAACCCGTCAAAGTAGCAAGAAAAGAACAACACCATGAAGTCGAAGAAGGACACAGGAAAGTGATGTGAGTTCCACAAGAGCCCCACTCACAACACGAGTGTCAGACCAAGCAGTCATTGGTGGTCGAGTTGAAGGCTTCAGAACCAGATGCATGTTCTGACCCTGAGTTAGAACCCGACAAGGGGAACGGCAAAGGGAAGCATATCATTGATGCAGAGCCCAATGCCATTTTTGCCACTACCAAGATCCAGAATAATGAACCCGAAAAGACAGAGGAGGGGGAGCATCTTTTCCACTCACAAATGTGGGTGAAAGGTTCACTGCTACAATTCATTGTTGATAGTGGCAACCAAAAGAACCTCATTTCAGCAGAGGTCATGAAGTGGTTGGGCCTATTGACTACACCACACCTGCAGCCATACAGTATCGAGTGGCTTTACGAAGGATGAGATCTCCAAGTCCGCCAGCAATGCCACTTTCCCTACAACGCCAAGCCCTTCACAGATGAGGTATTATGTAATGTTGCACCACTTGATGTTTGTGATGTCTTATTAGGCCAACCATACTTATGGAGGTGACATGTTGTGTATGATTCAAGGCCTCACATTGTTATTATTTCTTTGGGTAATTCATTATATAGGATACGAGAGGTATCCCCACTTACTGCCACCTCTTTGATCTCTACTAAGAAATGTAGCAAGATCATCTCCTAAACTAGGAAATTCATTTTCTATCTGCTTCACTCCCAAAGTAAGGGGAAGATCATCGCCACATCCATGACCCCTGCAGAAGCAGTAACAGAGGGATATGGTCATGAAAGAACATAGGAATAGCTTCTCCTCATCCATGGCACCACCACACAAGTTTCAGGTGGGCGACAAAGTTTGGTTACATATGCAGAAAGAATGCCTTACAAGAGCCCATCAAAAGCTCATACCACTCCAACATGGTCCTTACAATGTTACCAAGGCTGTGGGAAACAATTCTTTGGAGCACAACATTCCTCCATTCCATCACCTGCACCAAGTGTTCAATGTGTACCACCCTTGACCATGCTTCCCACCATTA
>APFE031667042.1:61778-85171 GCA_000404065.3 Pinus taeda
CTATTCATACACTAAGCATAAACAAATAGTTATCACCATACAAAAGTGCCAAATGATAACTCAGGCATCCATGTTGTAATATATAAACAACTAAAAAATGAATATCACTTTAACGCATAAGCAGAAATGGTTAAGAGATAAAAGTACCATTTATAACTAGTCCTACTCATGAGCTTCAAGCGACAATTGATTTATCTCTCCTTGATTTAACATCCACTAAGAGTAAAGAAGTGCAACATCAGTAGCAGATATCAAATGCAAATATCAAATAAACCCTGTTCCATTCATTCACCAAAACCTCCTCTGAGGGTGCAAAAGTGCATGTTCTGAGGACAAGTTTTTGATAAATTTCTAGACCCTTCTCTAAATGCATGAGAAGGGTTTAAATACTACTAACTAAATATCTTATTTATAGAAATTGAGGATTTGGTTTAAATGACCGTCCTCTTTCTAAGCAAAACTATTTCTAAAACTGAATCTAATATCTAACTATTTCTAAATTTGCTCCTTAATGTCACAAGCATTTGGTATTTTCCTGAGTAGAGTTGGCTGACTGTCTTCTGTCTTTGGTTGAGTTAAGAAAACAGAATCGACAAGAGCTGGCATTATCTTCTCAGTAAAATTGACGATATACTTGAGAGTCATCCAATGACTGTGTGGCATTACCATGTATACCTGGTAATAATCCCATTTCAACTTGGTTAACCCTTGGACTGCTTCTGCTTTTCCTTTAGTTTTCTGATTCCAGTTTGTTTCTATCGCTGCTTTCTTGCAATTTTCGGGGCTTGCGGGTGACTGAGTAATTAGGAGCCTTCCTTTTCGAGCAATTTTTCTCAGCGATACGCGATTAGCGCTAAGCGCTAATCGTGCATCGAAAATTGCCTCTGTTTCTTGATCTGGGCTTCCCTGATGCATTTTTCACTTCTTGCACCTTTTCCTCTCATTGGGTATAAAGCTCAAAATTTGTAAAAATAGTGATTCCGTGAGTTCCTGACCTTAAGCATTAAACTGTCTGTTTCTGTTATTAGCATCATTCAGTACCCATTCAACCATGGTTGTATATCAGAAATCTGTGATGGATGCCTTAGAAGAATTCTATGGCTCTTTCTCTCCCTTAAGTGGATTAGGTGTGCCTTCCAAAATGGACATTGGAGTACTGGCTTTCCTCCTCATAGTTTTCTGCATACCACCTTGTATAACACTTTGTCCTTTGTTCCTGCAGTTTACATTTGAGGTGGAATTAATGATAAAAATAATGACAAGAAAACCTTAAATGCCAAAGATATGCAAAACATGCCACCTTACGTGAACTAGTTCTTCGAAAAACACAACACCATACTTCATTAACAACTGGCAACAACTCATTAATTCGCATTAAAATGCATGACTAGTTCTTGGCTTAGAAAAGGTTTTCTCGAATAATGAGCCAGAACCAACTGCGATGGAGAGGTCCTCCGATTTTGCTTTGCAATATCGCAGATCGCTGTATCACAATATCGCAATTTCATCGTGCTATTCTATCGCAAGGTCGCAGTATCGCAATATCGCAACATCCCAACTTCGCAGTATCGCAATATTGCAATATTGCAGATTGCTTAATCATTATAATCCTTATGTGTAATTCATGTGATTTTTGTGATGCCTGATATGCGATATCGCATATCGGCGATTTTAAAGTTTTTTCAATGTGAGTGTTTCTTTAATTCATGTAATGCGATGAAGTTTTGTGTCACAATCTCGCGTTTTTTATCATTTTAGCTCATTAGAAGGTACCCTATCATTCTTTGCACGATGCGATATCTCTTAAGGAGTGAATTTACTTTCTTCATTATGAAACTTAGGTTTTTAGATTCCTCAAAGGTATTTTCCTAAGTCCATGATGTTGTAAGTTTCATCTAAAAGGGAATATAACACTAATTGATTTTTTAGATTTTTTACTGAGGGTCCACACTTATTTAGTATTAGCACTAACACTTCATAAGGAGGGGGCTTGTTGGTGGCCACAACAGGTCCTAAACTTCTGGAGCCATTTTGAGGCCTGAAACGATGCTTTTTGGGAAATATGGGAGCAACACGGGTCCATGGACTGATGTTTCTCTTCCAAAAGTTGTATCTCTTAGATAGATATTTCTAACGAGCTATTTTATGTGTCAAATGAAGATTGGGTGCCAAAGTTACGACCCTGGGAAGTTGATGTACCAACTTACCCAAATGGGGCCCGCAATTTGGCATTTCATCTTCTACATTTAGGTTTGGGATTTTAAGGGTTTTTGATTGTTTCTCAACAGTAAATAGGCCTTCAAGCCTCACTGTAACACAATTCAGAGGAATGTACCTACCACATCTGTTCTCAGAGATAAGCTACCATCACCCTCGCTGGTTTCTTTCCATTTTTGTTTGTAAGAATATTTCAGTATTTTACAATAACAAAATCAAGTATTATTTCCGTTGCATATCTATATTTATGGTTATCTCTGTAATTTTTTGCTTTCCTATTTAAATCTCGATCAGTGGTATCAAAGCGGTCTGCTTTTTCTCTATTTTTTTGTGCATGTCCCTAACAAGGTAGGGCTTGAACTGGTCGAACCTTTGCAAGACCAACCTTGCAAATCCTAATGGCCACCCATGGCAAATGAAAAGAAAGATGAGAGGGCAGGATATACTATTAAAATCTTGCTCAAAGAAGCGCTCAAGCGGCAAAGGAATGCAATGATGGATAGCTTTGTCGAGATCCTTCAGCGATACCCAGAGGTGATGCATTGGCTTCCAACAGCTACTCTGGAAACACCACACCATTTAAGGTACAAGTTAATTTTGAAATCCCCATCTTCGAGGGTCAAATAGATGCAAATGTCATAGATAAATGGTTAAATATGCTAGATGGGTATTTTTCTGTTCATGAATTTTTCTAGTCGGGAAACGATTATTTTCACTCTGCTCAAAGCAGCCCCCCATGTCAAGGACTGGTGGGAAACCTACTGTGAGCAGAAGGATGAAAGTACGGGCTCACTATTTTCAGCCATACCCACTTGGAATTCATTCCGGGATGCCGTCAAGGAGCAGTGCTACCTTGTCAAAAGCTATGAGGACAAATACATAAAGTGGATCCACCATGCGACGACAGGGAAGGGACCAAGATGTGCTGGAGTTCATCAACATTTTTCATACCCTTCGAACACAGTTGGGCATCAAAGATTCTGAGCTGCATTTGGTACTGAAATATCGTGGCTGCCTACACAGATACATCCAGGAAGAGATGGAGTTCCTAAACATCTCCTCGCTCGGCACGGCATAACAATACGTTGTCAAGATCGAGAAGAAGTTAAAATAGAAGAAGTGATACTTTGGATCTGCAAATCTGAAGACCAAAGGACAGAGCCAAAGCTGGGTGACCCAAGACAACCAGTCAAAGCTGCAAGAAAAGAACAACACCAAGAAGTCAAAGAAGGACACAGGAAAGTGGTGTGAGTTCAAAAAGAGCCCCACTCACAACATGAGTGAGTGTCGGACCAAGCAGTCGCTGGTGGCCGAGTTGAAGGCTTCATAAATAGATGCATGTTTCGACCTTGTGCCAGAAATCGACAAGGGGAATGGAAAATGGAAGTAGATCATTGATGCAGAGCCCAGCACCTCTTTTTTTACTGCCAAGATCCAGAAGAATGAGCCTAAAGAGCCAAAGGAGGGGGAGTGTCTTTTCCACTCACAAATGTGTGTGAAGGGTTTGTCGCTACAATTCATTATCGATGGTGGCAGCCAAAAGAACCTCATTTCAACAGAGGTCATGAAGTGGTTGGGCCTACCTACTACACAACACCCACAACCATACAGTATCGGGTGCCTTCACAAAGGATGAGATCTCCGAGTTTTCCAGCAATGCCACTTTCCATACAACAACAAGCCCTTCACAAATGAGGTATTGTGTGATGTTGCACCGCTTGATGTTTGTGATGTCTTATTAGGCCAACCATACTTATGGAGGTGACATGTTGTGTATGAGTCAAGGCCTCACGTTGTTATTATTTCTTTGGGTAATTCATTATACAGGATACCAAAGGTAGCCCCACCTACTGCTACCTCTTTGATCTCTGCTAAGAAATGCAGCAAGATCATCTCCCAGACTAAGAAATTCATTTTCTATCTGGTTCGCTCCCAAAGTAAGGGGAAGATCGTCACCACAGCCATGACCCCCGTGGAGGGTTCCTCCATGTAGTGGAAGCAACAGAGGGATACAGTCATGAAAGAACACATAAACAACTTCTCCTCACCCACAGCGTCACCACACAAGTTTTAGGTGGGCAACAAAGAATGGTTACATATGCAAAAAGAACGCCTTACAAGAGCCCATCAGAAGCTCAAACCACTCCGACATGGTCCTTACAATATTACCAAGGTTGTGGGAAACAATGCTTTGGAGCATAACATTCCTCCATTCCATTGCCTACACCAAGTTTTCAATGTGTACCGCCCTTGACCATGCTTGCCACCATTACTGGACACATCAAAGATTGCAAAATAACTCACCAGGGACTAAGTTCAAGAAATGGAGGAACTCAACACAATGGGGACCATTGCTTCCTAGGGGGAGGAATGATCCAGGTGGATGTTGGTGGCTACCCACCTATCCCACTTGGACCCCCACAAATGTCTCTTTCAATTTTTCATTTTCCTTAATTGTAGCACAATTTACTATTTTTAGTAGTTTTTCGGGTCCTGAACTTCCAGAGCCGTTTTGAGGCCTGAAATGACGTTTTTTTGGGAAATATGGGAGCAACAAGGGGCCATGAACTGATGTTGCTTTTCCCAAAGTTTTAGTGCTCAAATAGATGTTTCTAACAAGCTATTGTACACATCAAATGAAGATCGGGTGCGAAAGTTACGACCTCGGGAAGTTGATGTACCAACTTACCCAAAACGGGGCCCACAATTTGGCGTTTCATCTTCTAGGGTTAGGTTTTTGGATCTTAATGGTTTTACATTATTTCTCAACAATAAATAGGCCTTTTAGCCTCATTGTAACATAGTTTAGAGGCATGTAGCCACCACATCTCTTCTCAGAGATAAGCTACCATCGCCCTAGTTGGCTTCTTTTGATTTCTGTTTATAAGCATATTTCAGTATTTTACAGTAATGAAATGAAGTATTATTTCAGCTGCATATCTGTAGTTATGGTTATCTCTGTAATTTTTTGCATTCCTATTTAAATCCAGATCAATAGCTTCCTTTCTCAAGCATTTAGCAATTAGTCACTAGCAATCTGTACTTAATTTCCTAGCACAGTTTTTGAAGTAAATTTCCTTTCAAGTGTTTACTTTACATGCCTTATTTTTCCTTTTAGCATTTGGTTCTAACAAGTTTTTGGACTAGAACTAGAACCTTTTTAGTAGTTGACTCAACCTGCATTGAACACTTGAACACTTGCCATGAACAGTGAAAGATAGTAGATCGAGAGCCAAACTAAGGGATCATGGGTAGAGGCTAGATTAGGCAGGCCTAAAACTCATGCACGTTTCCTTTCAAGCTTTCAAAGTTCATTTTGTATTCTCAACTAAATTAAATTAGGCTATAATCCTACATTTCTTTTTCTTGCATCTCTAAGTATTATGATCTCGGATTTGATAATTAAATGTCGGAATTAGAATACATATAATTCCACCAACAATGCTTATAATTGTGCTAGATTATTATTACTTTGTTCTTATAATTGTACTAGATTATTATTACTTTGTGATGCTCATTCTTGTGCGAGAAACAAATATAACAAACGAAATATTTGTTTTAAGTTGCGATAGTGGGAACCCCCTCCCTCTTTGTATGCCAAATGGGACCATAATCCTGCATATAGTGGATTTCGCTAGGAGGATAATAGTCTTCCAATTGGAGGGGGAGACAATTCACCTTTGTATCTAATGTTAACTTAATATTGAAGACAAATCAAGACCCAATAGATTGGATTTTTTCTTGATGGTTACAAACTTTCAATGATTAAAAATGGAATGAGGAATAATGAAGATAAGAATTTTTTTTACTTGGGCCAAGAGGAATCCAATACTTACACCATCGATGAAAAATAGTGTGTAACAGAGAAAAATATAGAAAACGATAGTTTTGAAATTAACGGAGTACCTACTAAATCCCCTAAAAGAAGAAACATGTATTTTTTTCCATGAGTTGTAACATTAATAGTTATGCACTTATCTTAAGAGAGACTTGCTGCATCATATAATAAATTCTTTTGAATAAATATTTACATACAAAAAATTTCTCCTAAAGGGAAATTTTAAAGTTTCTAAAATATTAATTCAAAAAATGATAATCTTGAATGTGACATATAACTATAGCTATATGCGCAAGAGAAAATTACAACAAAAGGTCGAGAATTGACCTGAAAACATATAAGTACACAGATTAAACTCAGAATTAAATGTGGAAAAGGAAGGAAAATAAAGTATAATAATTATAGTGTTACCGGGAATAGTGTCCACTCGGAGCTACTATTCCCACTAAGACTAGTAGCTATTTTAGAAACAAACAAGTAAAGTCTACTTTCACTTTCCTTTATGAAAATAGTTAAGAGTGGAACAAAGGAGACCAACCTTAGTCTTGCACTTGGTTTCCTTGTTTGATTCCTCTCCTTCCTGATAGATCTTCGCCACTTCTTCTTCGTCTACCCAACTTCATAGAGCACCTGTGGAATCAAAGCAACATACTACTATCGAAGAACAAATATCTATATTCATAAATAACACAGGACCAGATATGTGTTAACCATACAAATTCATATACAATCAAACATACAAGAATACGGAGGAAAACTTGAATAGCTTTATTAATATCAAGAAAATCAAGAGGATTACAACCATATGTTCTGACCCAGCATCATCCTCGAGCAAGAAAGCCCTTCTTCACCTCAAGTAAAGCTTAGATCACCCAACATTATGAAGTTTCACCAGAAAACCAACAACACTTTTCTACAAGATACAAGATTCCAGCCTCCGGATCTCTGTGATGAGGGATCCATCTATAGATGATTGTAGGGGGGTAAGTCATCTTCTGGGTTTTCGATTAGTGTCTTCTCTCTGATAGTTCTTGATTCCACTTGGAGACTGATGATCTCTTACTCATCCCTGGTCGAAAACATAGAGGTAAGTGTCAGAGGGGAAGCTTCTGGAAGATTCCAGGATCTTCCACCTCGCAAGTTGTCCTTGCCATTTGTCCATTCCTGACCATCGCATCGTACAGAGGGTCCATTCAATATGCATCGCACCCTTTACATTGGGAAGGTGATATGCATCGCACCCTCTGCACTAGGTATTCAGTATGGTCTAGTTTTGACCATTTCTGAGTAGTTTTTAGTGGAGAACTTATGGGAGATGATGTAATCAGTTGACCTTGTTCCTTTAGGTAGTGAAGCAAAACTTTTAGGGACTTAGGAGCCCTCAGTTTATGGACATTTATTATTGGGGTTGCAGTGCCCAAAAATGTCTATAAAAGTTGCCCCCTAAAGCATCAGGTCATTAATCTTTTGATGTGAGGTGAAATGCTTTACCATGAGGATCCAAAATTTTTCCGAGCTGGGAGGTGACCTGTAATAAGATACAATACAATACATTATCTTCATAACATTTTTCATGATCTAGCTGAGGTGGGAATTCCCATGCTCATGTTTATAAATTCATTTTCATGTACATAGGACAGACAATCGTCTGTGTGGCAGATTGATGATTCGGACTCATCATCCTTTGATTTGGATGATCATCTATTCGGAAATGATGTACATTTGATGTCTTTATATTCCTAAATATATCACAACCTGGATGGATGAAACTAGGTCCGGGGGCTTCAAAACACATTCAATATTCACTCGAAGTACAAGTCGATCCATGTGAAAATTGTTCTAGAGTCGAACATGGAAAGACATCGCCTGATTACTAGCTAATGATGTAAGTTGTTAACAAGCGCGAGAGGAATCAACAATAATGACAATGAACCTCAAGGTATCATAGTACAATTCGCGTGGTGTGAAAAAGGACTTGGCATCGAACACCACGCAAAATCTCTCAGTCGAAGGCCATTATTGTAAACCTGTCGCCAAAAGTGAGAAACTTGCCATTGAAGCATGCAAGCTTCAAAGTACTGAAAGGGTTGTTCCTAGGTCGACTTCTTGGATAATGAGTTGATGTCGACAAAAAGTGACTCATCGTAGGAGGGACTTAATGAATCCCACATCTACGACACGGAACGAAGCAAATGATTTTGGAGGTGAAAACAATCTAATGATATAGGGTTCAGGGTGGCGGTCATGAAAGAATGGAGTATGGATGTATTGTAGCAAGTGAGACACAGGTGAATTATTTGAATGACTTCTCTTGAACATATCGGCGACACTGATGATGGATTGGTAGCATTAACCCCAAATATGGATGGTGTGATAGACCAATGGTGATGTGACCAGTGAACAGAACAACCCAACCTGGCTCAGATGTGGAGAGAAAGTGTCATGTTCAAGAGTGACTTGCTACCAATAAAGTTTTTCAAGTTTTCTTCCCAATTTTCCCCAGTGATTGCTAACGAGTACCTATTTATTTTTGTCAAGCTTGAGGAGGATAACATATGCTTGTTCTATAATCTGCCCTTCGGGCGAACCTATTGCTATATTTTAGCGAGCCTAGCGACGGTGAAACTCATTCTTGTCCATTTGGACGAGTTTGTCACTATTCGGTTTTAATGAGTTTAATGACGAAGATAACTCAGTCCTTTTCAATTTTAGAGAGTCTGAAAGGGATGGAAAGGAAACTCCAAAGATTATTTTTCGTCATATAATCCCTTAAGTATGAAAAAGCATAAAATAATACGAAAGGGATGAATTTTCGATAGTTTTAACGAGCCGAACAAGACAAGTGCTCGATATTTTTGTGTAATAATCCCTCAAGTCCAAAAATACTAAAAACTAGAGGGATAGCGCTTCTAATGACTTTAATGAGATGGAGAGGCTAATCGCTCAGCAATCTTTTCATATTTTATGAGTCATTTGAAAAGAGCTTAAAGGAGACTCGTTTATGAGGAACGAGTGATGATTTCGGGTAGCAACTGATTCCAGGTAAGGTTTGGAATTTTCCAATCACGACAGTGTCACAAGGATGGCTAATAGAATCACTCTTCGCACATGTTCCTCGAAAGGGTAAACAATCAAATGGAGTTGAATGATTGGCTAAAACACAGAGTGGAGGTGATGATAAGAATACGACCAAGGCTCAAAAGCTAACGATAAGGCATTCACAATGGTTATTTACCAGTTCATTTTTAATGAGCTTAAAATCTGGGGGAAACATTTGTTCATTGCTTATGTTTATTTTTTAACGAGCTTGAATTTTACGTTAAAACTACTCATGGTGGGTTTATTTTTAAACGAGCTTGAACCCTGCGGTAACACTACTCGCTAGTCATATAATAAGGATTCTCATCTAAGATGCCATTTTTTTATGGGGCTTGCAACTTTTGTAAGCTTTGCCCCGGATCCTTTCTTTATGCAAGCTAGGAAACGACCAGCCTTATGAGTTTAAAGGGTTAGAGGACCTACAAATTTAAAAAATAAATGGTCGCTCTTTGCTTGCATGCGGAAAGGTTTGCATGCCCCCAAGTATAGTGAAAAATTCTCAGGTTACCATGAAAGTTCCATCCGCGTTGCAGACTAACGCAATGTCTACCGAAATAGACTAAGGTGAGTGGCGCAGACGCCTCCACTCACATAAATTTAATGAAGTTATCTTATTCCAGTCTAATCCCATTTTGTTGTGAGGACGGGTGTGTCATACTAGTCATATATCCTCTGTGGGAACCTACTCTATACCCAAGGTTTTCTTACCGAAACAGACCAAGGTGCATGCCCCCTGGGTTTCAGTCATATCCTCCTGAATCACTTGCGCTCATCAGGTGGACGGACTGGAGATTGATGAGACATTCCTTGCATGAAAAAACCATTTAGGGATGGCTTTTGACTATTTTCTATGTGTGAAACGGGGAATGATAGTTGGTCTACGAGATTGACCATTCTGCCTTCGTGTGAAAAACACATTATTCTAAAGAGTGAGGAGACGGTGGCTCCCATGCAATAAATATAGTCATGCCAAAGGAGCAGATTATAATCCAGGGGTCCTTGGACTACCATCACATTCATGTGAATGGTTTTCCTTCTCAAAGTAATGGGCACATTTGGAAGGATCCCTAACGGTCGACTGGTTCCTTTGTCAAAGCCTATCATATTTCTCATTTCAGGCAAAAGCGATGGCGAACCAAGGGCTTTTCAAGCAGTTGAGGAAAGGATACTCACAGAAGCCCCTTCATTGATGATGGTACCAGCCATGACCATTCTGTAAGCTTATACAATGATTCGGAATGGTACACTAGCTGGTAAACCGGGTCTGCCTAGTAGATTCTAGTCGAAGGAAACAACTAGGTTGCTTGGAGGTGGGACCAAATAGACGGCTGGATATGACTCTGATGAACTTCCTTCCTACGATAAAGGAATTGGTAGACTACCCCCAAGTTCATTGGAGTCTATGTTTATGAAAAGAATTTGAACGGTGTCGTTCTCTTTCTCTTCAGTGACAGTATCATTTGAAGATGAACATTATAAAGGCAAGACCGGGTCAACTGCCACCTTGACCTTTTGAATTTCGTCTGGTATGGATTCAGAGCGTTCATTTTCAATGATAGACATTTCAACCGACCACAATGGAGGGCCAGCCGGATTTTCAACCAGTGGTGGACTCGGTAAGAGTTTCTTATATCCAGGAGGAAGCCATCGTGGTGAAGCAAGACGGTCATCCAAAAATCTTTTAGATTCGTCTAGGAAGGGACAACGGTGGACGGCGTGATCACCTTCGCACAATTTACAAGGAAATTTGTGATTCCTTTTCTATCCAGATACTTCACTTTCACTAGTTGATGGTGTGCTTTCAACATGATCATCAGAGGTTAACGACACTAGATTGTGCAAACGAGGAGACCAATCCCTTAAGATCCGAGGGATGCAGGGACAATCTCGGTGATAGTGGTATCCATTGCAAATGACACATGGAGATTTAGGTTTAGACAGTGCGGTGTGAGGATTTTCACTAGACAACGCCTGGTTGCCCCCTTTCAATTTTGGGTCCTTCTTCTTCTTTTCTTTTTTCTCTTTCTTCTTCTTCTTCTTCTCAGTTACTTGATCATTAGCTTTACCAGATTTATCAAGCAAAGAGGAAGGAGGAGAGGGAGAAACAGACAAAGTAGAAGGTTGGGGGGCAACTCTAGTATCATCTAGTTGCTAACTTGACTGTTCAGGAATTACGGTATTCTGAATGACAGAGGTAGAGAAGAGCCATACGGGCAAACCAATCGTCAACCCTGGAAGTGACAATGTGGCCATACGGGGTGCGCCAACATCTCCCCAAGAGGAGAAAGGACTAGGATTTCCTCCAAGGGGAAATCCTTGGTTGGTAGACTCCATTTTTCTCAACCTCAAGACCAACGAGGGAATTTGTGATGTTATTCCGATTAAAATAAATTTTAGACACTTTGATACAACTTGTTTTTTCAATTTTAAAGAGTTGAGAAAAAACAAAAAATGACCCTAGTCGCCTTCAATTTTTAATGAGCCTGAAGTGACAAGTGCTCAGATGGACCTTTTCTTTTACAGAGTCTGAAAAGGAGAAAAATAGACTTCTCTGGAAATATAGGCAGAGGGGATTACCAAACCAATCGCAAAACTGCAAAATACTTTTTACGGTACGACAGTCAATCTTCCTGAATGTTGTGCTCAGTGCATTGCGATCGATAGGGCGGCAGACACGACTTCCGAAGGATAAAGGATGCAACTTATTATGGTCTCCCAATATATACTTGACGGTATGTGCGAGCACAATTCCGTACTAGCACTTGCCATCTCAGAGTGGAGGAATCACCCAACCAACAATGAAAACAACAGTTACCAGGTTTTACGACGCCGGAATACGTCTCTAGCCTAGACTTCGAGATGTTATGCATTAGGTTCCAAAGCGTTTTTAGATTCATTAAATTTATTTTAAGTTGATCTTGTTTAAAAAAATTTCCTTTCAGGTTCACCGCACGATGTGTATACAATTCCTAAAATGCAGTCTAAGATGATAAACAATTGTTTAATATTCTTTTGGAAATGAAAATCCTAGCTACTAAGGAAATAAAGTTGAGAGTCTTTGAACAAAGAGCACAGAGCACACACTAAATGCACTGTCCTAAATCAAACCAAGCAGTCTAAACACAAATGCACATGCATGTATTTGTTTTGAGCCTTCTTAATGTATGAATGATGATAAGAAAGCTAAGTGCAAATCTGAATTATTTTCAAAGAAACAATACTCAACAAATTTCTTTTCAAAATGAAGTGAAGGTAAGGGAGACACTTTGCGATTTTGAAATGAAAATTGCTTTTCGACACATTAAAAAATACTAATTCAAATCATATACAAGAGTAACACTATAATTGACTATCAAGAACAATGGGATTCTCTTCTATAACTGAAAACGACACTTACGACACTTTCAGATTAAGAAACGACAGTTCGACTATGCTACTTCTTTGCAAAAGAGAACTGAAAATGGTGCACAATACATAAAAACACTTACAGTTCTTTGCACAATAGAGGCGGAATAATGGAAGAGAAGGGGTTTTCACAGAGATATACTGACCACAAACAGAAAAACTCTTGAATAGAACTAAAAATAGTAAAGGAAAAGCCAAAGTCTCAAGGTAAAGTTAACCTTCCCTGACCATCGCACCTGTCACACAGGGAATTTAGTATGCAACGCACCTACTACACATGGGAAGTGCGATGCATACAGACTGCCTTGAAGGCAGGGTGCGATGGTACCAGTGCGAGAATTTTAACCAGTTTTTTCTCTTTGCAATTCAGTTCAGGGATTTAGGCTGAGTAAGTGATGTTCAGTAAATGTAAATCACAGGGGTTGATCTAAGGAGGTTACTAGAGCCACCACATAGGGCAATTAGAACGTTTGCAAATCAATTGTTTAATTCATAAACAAAACTCGAGATAGACTGAAGTAGCATTGATCTACTTTTCATTTGTATAACAAATGCAGTTCGAAGGCTAGCTAGCTTGACTTCAGGCTCCGTCTATAAGTTTATAAAATAAACAAAGATAGGCTAACAAACAATCTATTCGCTCCCGAGTGAAGTCGCCATTTTGTTACTGGGAATATTGTCCACTTGGAGCTACTATTCCCACTAAGACTGGTAGCTATGTTAGAAACAAATAAGTAAAGTCTACTTTCGCTTTCCTTTATGAAAATAGATAAGAGTGGAACAAAGGAGACCAACCTTAGTCTTGTGCTTGGTTTCCTTGTTTGATTCCTCTCCTTCCTGATAGATCTTCACCGCTTCTTCTTCATCTGCCTAGCTTCAAAGAGCACCTTTAGAATCAAAGCAACATACTACTATTGAAGAACAGAGATATATATTCATAAATAACACACGACTAGATATGTGTTAACCATACAAATGCATATACAATCAAACATACAAGAATATGGAGGAAAACTTGAATAGCTTTATTAATATCAAGAAAAGCAGGAGGATTACAACCATATGTTCTAACCCAGCATCATCTTCCAGCAAGAAATCCCTTCTTCACCTCAAGTAAAGCTTAGATCACCCAACACTATGAAGTTTCACTAGAAAACCAACAGCACTTCTGTACAAGATACAAGATTCCAACCTTCGGACCTCTGAGATGAGGGATCCATATATAGATGATTGTAGGGGGGTGATTCATCTCTTGGGTTTTTTATTAGTGTCTTCTCTTTGATAGTTCTTGATTCCACTTGGAGACTAATGATCTCTTACTCATCCCTGGTCGAAAACAGAGAGGCAAGTGTCAGAGGGGAAGCTTCTGGAAGATTCCATGATCTTCCACCTCACAAATTTTCCCTGCCATTTTTCCATTCCCGACCATCGCACCCTATAGAGGGGCCATTCAGTATGCATCGCACCCTTTACACTGAGAAGGTGATATGCATCGTACCCTCTACACTGGGTATTCAATATGGTCTAGTTTTGACCATTTCTGAGCAGTTTTTAGTGGAGAACTTCTGGGAGATGATGTAATCATCTGACCTTGTTCCTTTAGGTAGTGAAGCAACACTTTTAGGGACTTAGGAGCCCTCAGTTTATGGACATTTATGATTGGGGTTTCAGTGCCCAAAAATGTCTATAACATATAGAATGAATGCTAGGAATAAGGTACCTTGAAGCCAAGTTCTACTCGGTTTTCCAAACCCTAGTTTCACAAATGTGAGAAGAAAAATTACTAAAAGAAGATGATATAAGGAAATAAATTAACAAATCCCTCAATAAATATAGCCCTAATGCAAAATCTATACAATTTTCATAAAAACAAAATTGAAATTATTTTAGAAAGAAATATATACATATAAACCCAACTAGACATGGGTCGAATGATTTGCCAAAAAATATTCATAGAGGAGTAATTCATTCACTTGGGGCTCTAGGGATTAGGATTTTGCCAAATTTAGCTCAAAACCCTTGACCATTAAAACCTTTACAGGAGGATCAATTGAAGGAAAAGAAAAGGGAAATTTCTTCCTCATTATTTCAAGAAAGTAAGGGACCAACCATCAATAAGAGGCATCCAATTAAATATGAGTCAGAACCTACAATGGATAGTGAAAAATTAAATATTAGATAATAGAAAACCCTTTTAGAGGAAAAAATGGAATTTGTATGCCAACTTTGGTGCTTAACCTAGAAAGTATACACCTACATGATAATTTTTTCTTGTATGACCTTCGGCCATATGAAAAACAAGAAAGCATAAGTTCGAATAACTAGGAAATCTAAGAGACTTAAGGTTTAAATTACTATCGAAAAACCTGATAATAGGTAACTGAGACATAACTATTGATTCCCACTCATTCTAGATCTGTAAGTCCTATCATGAAAGGGATTAGGAAGATGTGAAATTGTAAGAGTCATATCAACATAGGAATCAATAGAATAAATTAGGGAAAGAAGCTTTATATATTGGAGAAAAGACAATATTACATGTCGTAGACTCAAGCCTAAGAAACCAAGAGAATAATCAAGTCGACATGATGTCTATAAGAACCACAACTAATTTCTGGGAAAGGAAAATGTAAGAGCTCTAAGAGCAAAGGTTAAAAAGTGCATAATGACAATAGGTGGAATGGGGTGGGGTGGGGGGGGTGGTTAGGTGATGAGCACTAGTATTGCACCAAGAATGCTACAACTCCTGGGGCTACAAACTTTAATTTATCAACCTGGGGTTCGTACAAACTTGGAGGTGACAATGATGTATACACAAGTAGATGTGATGGATCCGCTCTTTGTCACTACTCAGCTAGCGATAGACCACTTATGGTTTTTCAAACCAAACTTCTATTAATTCAGAGGAAGCTTGATTACCAATGAGAAAAAAAGGGAAATTTGCAGTGAAGGAAATCTTGTCTACTGTAGTAAGGAAAACATTGAAATCAAATGCTAAACACAACATTCATCTAACTAACTGCTAAGAGGCTTTGCTTCAAAATAATTTTAACTTAACATATGTGCAATCCTACTGTCCTAGGCATGCAATCTGAAACATCCAAACATTCTATTGATGTGCGTGTAAATGAACAAAATAACTCTTTTTCCTTTTATTCTTTCTTTTGTATGAAAATGTGAATGTTAACTTCTCTTGGTGGTGTTGCAAGTGGATTGGGGATGATGGTGAATGGTTAGATTGATTGGGAGGAAAGTAGGGGTCTTCTCCTAGCTTCCTAAGGGATTTTTCCATAATTATGCCCCAAAACAAGCCACTATAGGTCAACCTATAGGATGTCCTAATGTGTCCTACAGGATGTCTTAATGCTCCTACAGGATCCCTTATATTCCTATAGGATACAACCGAGAGTAAGAGGATGGATTTGGAAGGTGATGAAAGGCTTAGGAAAGGTGAAGGTGGGTGAAATGAGGCAAGGGAGTGCCTATGACTCCTTCAAAGCTCAAAACAGAGTTGTGAGATGGTTGGATTTTCTCAACAAGCTTGAAGAAGTATTCTTATGGAATGATGAAATTGGTGAGGGATTTAGTGAAAGAGAGTGATAATCATGGATGGATGAGGTTAGGATGAGATTTTTGGTCATGAAATCTCTTTGTACTGTGAAACTCATGCACTACATCAATCACTGACATTTTATCCATGAATCATGTTAAACAAGAAATATTTTCAATTAACTAAGGAAAAACATAATTTTATAATCTAGTTACCTTTGCATGGGAAAACTTGCAGAATAATGTGAAACATTTATGAGATATAATGGAAGGCTGAAGACATCAGAAATGGAAATTAAATCCTATTCTTGAAAACTAGTAAAATGTTGGCCTAAGTAACAAAATACCCTAAATTCCATGAGAAATCAGAATTCTGTCATTTTGGGGCTGCATAGGAGCTCTTTCCTCAAACCATGATCCATGAAGGGAGGAGTGAGGCCAAATCCACCCACTAATAGCCTTTTGATAGCCTTTTGATATTCCTTTACCTTCCTAAGCTACGACTGCAACAATGCACAAATGGAAGCAAACTAATAAAATCCATGACTACTTGCAATGAAATAATGCTAAAGACAATTCAATCACTAATCTATGAAATTAACTAAGCATACAGATACAAGAAGATGAGCCTTTGCTACTCGGGTTGGGACCTAACCCAAGAGATTCAACCCTCTAAAGCAACTCAGTGTTGGATCAAGGAAATTCTCATTCTCATTATCAAATCAAAAAATTACATAACAATGCCTTCCACAAGTCTTGAACTCGAAAATGCTTAGTGCTTTTACATCAAAAATCTGAATCCTAATGAGGCTCTATGCCTCCTTATTTATACAACTAAAGTCTCCAATTACTTCCTTAAATATAGAGAAGCTCAGCTCCCAAATTCAAAATGAGCTGGCTCTTTAACTATCATTGGCTTGGCTGCCTTCTGATCTTCATGACTTGGCTGCTTGTAACTCCGAGCTAGTGTGATTTGATGGAGGAATATTCAAATGTGTGAGGAGTAAATGAGAAGTATCTAACTCCAACAATCTCTCCTCATCTCAATCAAGTTTCTTCCCTTAATTAGCCAAAATTTCCATGATTTTCTCTCAAAAACCTACAATGAATGCACATTAGTCCACTAGGCATAATATCTCACTTTTACTCATCTCATTAAGAAAAATATAATCAAATTATGTAAGAAATTATGAGAAGAGTTGATTTAAATAAGCTAGGAGGTGTATTAAGGCCCGTATAGTTACCCAATGATGAGGCTCATCATCAACCCCCTATTGATAGTGTTTCTCATCCTCTGAGCAACTCAATTTATATCCATCTCTTTCATTTATCTAGTGGCCTCCTTGACATCCCATTCTTCTGTTTTAGTTCCCTCTTCCTATGCATAGAATCTTGTCTTCCTTTCTATCTCCTCCCACTGCTTTCTTTCTTCCTCTTCATTCCTTCCCTCCAACATTCCTAAGAGAAGTGGTGTACTAAGTCTCATGCCAATCCAATCGACTTTGAGTATTTGGAGAGCTTGCTTGTACATGTGTGTTCTACTTTTCAGACTATAGGGAAAAGTGTTCCATATTCTTTGGCAAGCTTTCATGCTGTCATCCCCTAACAACCTAAACATGTCTCAAAGTGTGTGATTGCTTGCTCTTGGGCAGCAAGGTACCTAGGTGAATGTTTAGGGCATTTGCAATCAGGTCATGGGTGCTAATCACAGCCACTAGATTTGATTGCTTAGCTCTTATCATGAGGAGTTTTGTCTTTTCTCTTTCCATTACTTTCTTCATCTTTGTATCTTTTGCCTCCTCATGATTAATTCATGATGCTAAGGCCATCAATTACAAGTCCCCTAGTTTTGAATTAGGGTCCCACACATTCAGATCTGTCAAGGCCAAGTTATGTAGGTAAAAGTCAAACATTTTAGCTCTATCTTCCAAGGTGCTCTGATCATAGAGATCAATGAATTGTCTATAATCTTGGAAGGGAATAATGCCTCTTTATGCTAAAGTTTTTATTTGGAACTGTAGCCATTTTTCCTTAAGATACAATGCATAGAACTTTGCTGGCATCCTTCACTGGATTGCCTCTAAGGATAGACTAGCCATGGATGCCAATTGACATTCTCTTTCTTGTAATTGTCCCCTTAGCAATGAATTCTCTGCTTCCAACTAAGATTTCATCACTGCCTCTCTGTCCCTCATGCTGCTCAATTCTCTACCCATCTCCTTTACTTTCTCCTCCATGTTACCCACATCCTCCACTCCTTTAGCTTTGGCGATTTTAATCCACATATGTGTTCTTGCCTTTTATTTCTCAAGCTCAAAGAATAATGGGATGGAAAATTTTTGTGGAATGACCCTACCCCATTTGATGAACCTGTAGTAGGAGTCAAGGTTGGGTTGAGGATTAGGTTCCCTCAGTTTTGGATCCTCCTTCTTTGTTTCTTGCTGCATGATCCCTTATTTGTCCAATTTCTGAGTTTCGTATAAGTTTAGCAGAGTTTCTTGTAGGATCGCCTCTGCTTCCTATAGGTCCTTCTACGTCTCCTATAGGAGGCATTTTCCTTTAGATGAGGTAGATCTGGTGACAAACCTCCTAACATAAGTGATAGGAGATTTAGGGGAGGCTTGCCCTCACGATCCTTCTCTTTTATTTTTCACAAGAGGAGCTATCTTTTTTTGTTGTTTTGGTGAGTCTTCAATGACAACAGGAACTTTGGTGGGTGTTTGAGGTTTTCCTTACCTGATCCTTGTAATTTTTCTTGTCCTAAATTACAATGGAGTTTGTCTCTGTCTCTTCCCTTTTTTCTTGATAGGGGTACTTAGGGCAATGAGGGTAGTTGCTACATCTTTCTTAGTGGGTTATGGAAATACCCTAGGTGAGCCCTCCCCTTTTTTTTCTTTGCATTGTATACCTTTGTTCTTCCTTGTCTTTTGTTTCCTCTTTTCCATTCTCCTTCTCATCCTTGTCTTTATCCTCTTCTTCTCCCTCTAGTTCCTCACTCTGTTCATCAATTTCTTCCTTTGCATCTTCTTCTATCTCTTAATCACTTTCCTTCTCATTTTCTTCCTCTTCTTCCTCATTTGTTTCCTCTTCATCCGTCTATGTTTCTTCTTCATCCCCCTATGTTTCTTCTTCATCCCTTTCACTGGAAGTGGGGCTTTTGTCATATTCAAGGGATTTTATGTCTCCCTATGCTTGCATGTCTCTGAAAGTTGTCCATGTAATAGGGATTCTTAAGTTTTGGAGGGCATCTTCTAGGATAATTTTAATTAACCCATGATGGGCTAGTTGTTGATGTTTTCCTTCCTACACCTTAATGTTCATATCTATCATTGGTTGAAAAAGAAAGTAGGGTATGTTTAGTCTATTTTGAGGAGCTGCATCTCCTCCAAACCTCAGCTCTTAGAGAAGCCTAAAATGGTACCCATATACCACACTGTACCTACCTTCACATGATATATATTTAATCAAGTGGTAGCTAATTCCATTCCAAGGATATGGCAACCTTGCTCTTCTGACCGCATTTTTATCTTCCATTGCCTCCTCTCCTTCCAAAAAGAAATTCTTCGTTGCAATTTGGTTGTTACCCTTATCTTCCTTTCTCAAAGGCAACCCTAAAGGTAGTGTGGTGATTCTACCTATGACTTTAGTGGTGAGTTCTACATAGAGGCCTTTCACCACAGTAGTGGAATGGGTCCTAGTTAGTGGTATGAGGGAGAGAGAAAAGTCTCTGGCCACTTCATCATCATATCCCCTCATTTTTCAAAGAAACGCATCCAATTGTGCCTTGTGAGTATCTCCACTATAGAAGGGTGTTGATGAATTCTCACTGTGTTGGTGGGTTCCCTCTTATTAAATTCCCCTGTCATTTTTCTTTGATGGTTATGGAATCTTGTAGGGGTATAATTCGAAATTCCAATGTGTTAGGTTCCTATACCAATAGGTGTCATTTTTCATGATTGACATTGAAGAGCTCTAATATGTTCATACCTTTGGCTGGTTGCTAAGGTTTTCCATATTCCCAAGAAGTTAAAAAGTTAAAAAATGTAAAGAGGGTGTGCCCTAAAAGAAAAATCAAAGGGCAAGAAAAGTGAGATGGTCAAAAGAAAAAATGAAAGAAATGAACCCCAAACAAAGCACCAAGAAAGTGTGCAAGTCCAAAAAGCCACTACTATTCTATTTTTGCAATGAGCTTATGGTATGCAACTGTTGATTCATGCCACTATTGATGAATGGCCAAATAGCTTAATATTGGCCAGTTCATGTTTGAATTTACTTGTCTTAGAGATAGAGAATGAAACTTGTCCAAACTATTCAATCTTGGCAGGTGAGTAGCTAAGTAAGGAAGCAAAGGAGCTAAACTGCTAAATCTGAGCCCTTGGATGTTCTAAAGGTATATTTAGATAAGATTCCAATGAAAAGAAAAGAAGATTGAAAGGGTCTACTAGTCCAAGTGCACCCATAGGAAAAGAAGAAAAAATGTTAGATACAGTAGGCTGGGTAGGCAGTTTTGGTGTTGCAGAAGCATGCTTATGGTTAATAATGTCTCTCAAGGATGCTAATCTTATTACTATCATAATTACCATGGCAACTATGTGGTGTCAGATCAAATGAAGCATGTCTAACTTCCCCTCACTCTTCTCCCTAAAATCAATTACTAACTTCCCCCAAGGATATTGAGATTTTCTCAATGCTCCTAGATCACTCCATTTCATGGAAAATCCTGAGTAAAACTCTATTTTACTAAGGAAAAGAAGCCACATTTCTTGTGTAAAAATCCTTTTCTCCCCTCAGCCTAAGTTATCACACTTTGTAACTTAGCGCCTACCCTTCATAAACTCATATTAACACATTAACCGTATTATATTATCCCCATATAGTTTGTTCCCATGCCCGTACTATGTAAATATATGAAAAACCCCAAAAAATCTAATATCCCGCCCCAGCTAACTATAGCCATACCTCATTATTTGGTTGGAATTATAGGTTCACCCAGAACCATGTAATAACCACCCCACACATTGTTTTATGGAACCAATTAACCCCATGTTAATTGGTTAACAAATCACCCCGAGCACCAATCGTATCAAGCCCGAAAAACATTTAAAAACAATGATTTATATACGTGGGTCCCCGTGCCATAGTCCTCCACTAACTCCATTTGCTACCAGCCATTGGATCTAGGCATCCCCATCCAACGGCCCAGATTAATATCGCGAGCCCCCCGTCACCTGTACTTTACCGCCCAGGGAGCCAACGATATTCCTACCATACTAGGGACATGCGGCGCCCTCTCGACATGCTCGTTGCCCCTCCTCTGATACCACCTTAGCCTATAAAGCGGTGCGAGCCAATATTTCTTACCGCCCTCCGCTGACCCCACCCGATGATGTCATCACCACATCATCCACCACGTCACCCTCTGTACCCCGTGTCACGACAAAACATCACCTCATGCTGACGTCATTCAAACCAAAAGTGCCAAAAGCCCGCCAAGCCAAATTTTTGTTAAAAAACCCATAAAAACCGTCATTTTCATTCATTTTCATTTGTTTTCTTCCCGAGACTGTGCATTCAAATTACGTCCAGAAAACTACAGAAGCTCCAATCCGCCACCCAGCCAACATAATTCGGCATCCCGCTCTGCAATTCATCGTCCAACCTACAAATTACTCTCGTATGTGTCTGAAAACGTAGGTATTTACCCTATTCCACCTTCCAAACCTGTGTTTTGGTTTTTCTCTGTAAGATTATACCTGTGTGAGCCAAATCCAAGAACAGAACAGTCTGCTAGCCTGTTGAAATTCACCAGGACTCCCATTTTGCCCATTTTTCCCACAAAAACCCGACTTCCACAGCTAAAAACATAGTGAGGAAACATGGAAGCCCCCATGCCCGTGGCCCTCAATGTTGTGCCCCTCATTGCACCACATAAAGAATTGGAGTGGTTACCCTTGGTTGACAAGGATTTTCAGATTCAAGACTTAATTGGTGATTAAAACCACCTTCAAGCATTTTTTGAGATTAGGAATAGTTACCGAAACAATGCTGATGTCTATGGAATATGGGAATCCAATTTACCCATATACTACCTCCCCTCTATCAATATTTTCCCAGATATTATCCACCTATGTTGTGCTAATTATGAACCTACTCAAAGAGCAGTTATGACTCCATGTGGAACTGTCCTATTTTATATTACTCCTGATTCCATAAATGAAATGTTACACTTCAAACCCACTCAGGCTCTAGCTCCTCTTTCCATGGGATTCTTGCTTGAGCAGGGACCTAAACTGCCCAGTTCAAAGATAACCTGTATTGCTCAAACATTTATGAAACCAGATTGCCATCCCAAATAGCCACCTCCCTATATCCATGCCTGGTTTAATGAAGCTGGAAAATTCATTATTGATATGATATCCTCTATCCTGGGATTTAAGACAAGTGAGTATGTTGATGAGACCACATTAGTTTTGTTGTCCATATTTACTCCAGGACAGCCCCCTACTGTTAGATATGATTATGCCACTTTCATAGCCAATAAGATACATGAGCAATTCATGAGTCTAGACAGAGAAGTAGTCTTCAAGTATACCTCTTACATATATCATCTGTTCTTATACTATCAAACAGACAGTTTTCAGTTTCCTATCAAAAAATTGGATTCCAAAGGAGAGAGAAGGTTTGTGATATTTTGGACCTCAGTTTTCCACCATGTTTCTGAATCTCCTTACACCTACTATGAATTCATTGACCTGTTTATACATTTGGTCTCCTCTCTATTGATGAGAACTCCTCCTTCTAGACTTTCTGGTGATATGCAAAAGATTTTACAGCTGTACAAAAACTACATAATAGGTGACTGGTACCTCTACCAGAATCACACTGAAATCAGAATATATGGCTGTGAGTTGTGTTCTTACAAGCTACCTAAATATGTGCCTATGAGACTGTTTGCACTGGAGTATTTAGGCAACTTACCAATGCAGATTTAACTCACTTTCATAATCCAAAGACAAAGGCACATCTGAAAATAAAAAATTAGTTAGGCCCTTTTATCATTAACAAGAAGGAAACCTGGGCAGATGCTGATAAAATATTGGGAGAAGAACTCAAATTAAAAAAGAGATTTTGGTGGGTACCCTGTGACCCAAATGATTTCATAAGTGATAGGAGAATGAAATACATGTTGTGTGTGAAGCATGATTGTTCAGAGGTCTTTGTTTCAGCCGGATGTATACCCCAGGAAGTTTTGTACACCCCTCCACGCGGGGGGGACTTGTCCCCC
>APFE031667042.1:91185-105969 GCA_000404065.3 Pinus taeda
GAGGTGGACGTAGCCCAAACTGGGTGAACCACGTATATCTGTGTCTCTCTTGTTTTGTGCGTTTTTTGTGTTTATATTTCTGCAATATTTTATGTGTTCCATTGCTCCGTAATATATAATTTTCTAACAATACAGGCTATCAGCCTATAAACATTCTAGGCTCCCTGAAATAGAGCAATTTTCCAATCAGGATGAGTGGGTAGAGGTTACATTGACAGAAGAAATTACTGAGGAAGAAAAAATGGAAAAAGCTATGAAAGAGCTTGAAAAAACGTTTGACCTGGACTCTTTTGTACAGGTATCTTTCAAGCTGCCTCAGCACATAGGAGGTGATACATCCTTTGCCGGGACTTCTCAACAGCCCACACAAAAAGCTAGCACAGGGTCAGCAAAGGGCAAGGAAGTAATAGACATAGAGCAGAACATGGTTACAAACCAGCCAGCTACATCAAAGGAATAAGGCCAAGGGCAAGTCCCTTCACCATAGAAAAAGGCACCTGAAATCCTTGCACTACAAACTCCTCCAAATGAGGAAAGAGGCAAGAAAAGGGACAGGCAAGAAGACACACCGATCAGAAATTCTATAGAGCAACTAGGGGAGAAAAGGCAAAGATTAAACCCCCTATCAGAGGAGGAGTTTATTGAGGAGTCCACAGACAGTTTAAGGGGAGAAAGAATAGTCAATCAGGATACATCCCTGGTCATAGAAACATTGGCCAATTCACATAGGCAGGAGATTGAAAGACAGCATAGTGTGGAATTTTCATCCACCAGGCCACATAGCAAGCAGGGTTCTGACATTAAGAGAACATTTACTGAAATAAAGGCAAAGAATGAGACAATAAGAATTCAACTTTATAATCACTTGTTGAAGATAGCCCCCACAAATCAACAAAGGTTAATGTCAGCATATGACATTCAAGAAGGTAAAATAATCCTTAGTCACTTTAAACCCAAATTGTTGCAGCCACAGTCAGTTGCTGATTACATCAGGACCAATTTGGAAGTGTTAGCTAAATATATTCATACAATGGACCAGATTGAGTTGCATAAGAAAACCAGAGAAATGGTCTACTCCACATTGGTAGATAAAGCATTATTGGCTCACAAATTGCAGAATTCATTGAATAATACCTCTGCCCAATTGGATTTAGAAAAGGCTTCCTCTTTAGCCAAGGATAACATAATGAAGTCCTTTGAAGAAATTATCATTGACCTGGGACTTGATCCCAAAGATGCCAAAGGCATAAAGGCATTAATAAAAAAGAAGGAAGAAGAGATTGCAGCCCTCAGGAAGAAATTAAAACTGCCTATTACTATGCATCCACAAAACCACAAAAGTTGTGCAACAAAAAGAAGAGGAGGACATGATGGACTTGCTGATGAGGATGAATCAAAGATTAAGTGAGACAGAGCAAGCATTGGAGAAAGTGTTATAAGAAAATCACGGAGAGTCGACCTCCTAGCCACCTAAAATAACTCCAATAGTCACAACTGTTCTTCCTACAGGTATAACAGCAATGCCTCCCATAGGTACCCCAGTAACAGCAGCTACAACAACAGTAGGCAATAGTACGACCATGACAACAGAGGAATTAATAAAGGCAATGGAGGAATTAAAAATCCAAGTATCAGAACTAAAGAAAGTCAAAGAGAAGTTGGCCAAGTTTGAGCAAAGTTATGACAAATCCAAGATGACTGTAGCTGAAAAAACAAGAGAGGTAAAGTCATTAGAGAACAAAGTAAGAGCCTTAGAAAAGGATCTCTCCCTGCATAAACCTCTGGCAGAAATCAAAACAATTTTATGGGCCAACATTGGTAAATCCCCTACTGATGTGTGGAGATCTATTCAGACTATTCATGAACAGATTGACTTGATAACAATAGCCCAAGTAGAAATTCAAAAGGCTAGAACTTTATTGGGGCATATGCCCGAACATGCCAACAGGCTAGCATACCAAGACCAGTGAAGAACTAGTAGCACTGGACATCAGAGACAGGACAGGCACCATTCTAACAGTCAAAAGAGTTCTAACCATGAGAACCCTGAGGAAAAATTTGGAAAGGACGTGCCAGGACATGCAAGTGGAGATAAATGCTTTCACAGACAGATTCACAGTTTTGTAGGAAAAAGGTCTGCCCAAGCTATTAACCAATGACTACAGACTGATGAAACATGTTGATTATGCTCACAAGTTGAATTCATATGTTGTTGATCAGATTAATACATCACCAATTACTTCAGCAGAGAAAGCACTCCCATCTGGACAAAGTCTCTATGACAACTTGGAAAATATGTTTTATATTGAACATGAAGTTAAACATCTTTTTACAGTTCAACCTAACTTCTATAGGTACACAGGCGCTGATGAGACTTTAAGAAAACTACAAAGACACCAATTACCAGATGACTAATGGTGGCAAAGCATGTTGGAGATTCTAAGAACATGTCTTTGATTTCTTTTATAGCTCTAGAAAATTGAAAGTTTGTATCACATACCATAAACTGGAAAGCAGGGAAGGACGAGAATCACACAGAGCAATAGCATATTGAAGCAAAATTAAATATAGCCGAGAAGGCCGAGACAGCAACGCGAAATTTCATTGGAGACATCTACCAGCCGACTCACTAAGCCTAAAGTCAACATATCTCACCAACTAAAGCAGCCAACACAACAACAGTTATTTCTTCATTTACTCCTCCCTATTTTCGAGATCATTTATTTTCTCCTCTTGAGTTGGTAGAATGATTTATTGCTAGATATTATCTCATTCAAATATTTTGTAACATCTTTGTATAAATACCTCCCCAAGTGAAGTATTCGGGGTTGGTGATACATTTCTTATAACTTCTCTGTAACTCTAAAAACTTTCTGAATGCAAAATTTGTTGGAATCCATTGTCGCTGTATTGTCTGGATGTGAAATTTGTGCTGAGGACCATGCTACAAAATTCTTGAATCATTTCATGAATCAATAAGTCTCTTCTAACTTGTGTTTTACTGTTCATGTGTTTACTATATCATATATGTTTCATGATCTGAATAATAGAGAAAAAGAATAACTCAGAATTTGCTTGTTTTCACTTTATGTTCAGTCTCTGTTATTATTAATGTTTTCTCTAGAATTAGCATAAACAAGAATTCTTAACTACTCTTTTTTCCTCTGGTTCTTTCATTTTGGTTAAAGGCTAAGAAATTTTTAATTTCTTCTTAGTCATAATCATTCATTTTCCCTCTGTCAACATGATGAAGAATTCTTAATTTCCCTTCACCCACTAACTCCATTCCATCTGATTCTAGCTTATAAATTGTCTCATGACTGATTACCTTGCTCTGTAGTATGGCCCTCAGTTAAAGAAACCATATCCAGTAGTTTATCCTCATAGACTCCATTAGCCCAATGGACTGAACTTCTCAAAACTTACACTCCTGTTCTATTAAACATCACCATCCAAACTCAAAACAAAAACCCTTGTACTTCATAAAGAGCCTAATATACCTAAAAAACAAAGCTAAATTACAAAGAGAGAGCCCTCTCTAGATACAAATTTGCTAGAATCTGTGTCTAAAAGATTGGTCTTTGGTTACCTGAGTCATATTCCCTTCTTAGAATTTTTTGAGGGAACAACCTGAGTGATAACACAATGGGTGAGAGATTTTAAATGACAATTCTGTATTCAACTTCCCTAGACTGCAATCTCCTTAACACAATAGAAGGTTTTTTCTATATTTTTAACTTGGAAAATGTGGGAAGGTATAGCTCCTATCTCCTTATCATTGCATTATGAAGCCAACCTTTGGTTTTTCCCTTATAAAATTCTCACTACCAATCCTGTAGATGACTGTTCTATATCCTATAGGATCTCTTGTAGGATCCTGTAGTTTTTCTTGTAGGATCCTGTAGGTGCTCTTGCGCTTAAAAAAATGCTCATTGTCTTTCCTGTAGACTACTTCAGGGGCCAAGAGCAAGCTTTCTTTGATGTAGCCTCGAGATTGCAAATGCCTCCTATGCATGGGAATCAATGTTTTATTTCCTCATATGGGTGATTTGAGTAGGATGGTATGCTAGCAACCAAGGTATGAGTACCCATTTTTGGACCATTGGTCCCAATACCACATCATCGTTCTCCTTACCTTGTAATCAACTCCCACTTTGTGCATCTGTAACTTAACCACTTTTGACCTCATCTCTTCTTTCTCCTGATTTGACTATCGCCACGTGTGTAATGAACTAACTATATTCTCCTCTTTGACTGCTCGAAGGTTGCCAAGTTAAGTAGCCACCCTTTCTTATAAAACTCACAAATCTACATGTTTGATCATATTATGCTAACAAGAGAGCTTAAGTGAGATAACATACTTGTGGTAAGATGCCTTGACGTTGCCCGTTGGAGAGTGATGTCCTTATTGTGTATTTTCTACATGTGTTTTCTCTTTTTTTATCTCCTTTCATTTTTTTCTTTGATGTGCAGGTATTGGATGGTGATGCTGATGATCCTGCCACTGTTGCGAAGCTCTGGGGGAGCTTCTTTGACATTTGGATCTCCATGTTGAAGATGACTGCAACCTATGAATTTTTTTCTTTTGTGGGATAGGCTACTACAGGATTTCCTATATGATGTCTTGTAGTTTCCTCTCCCCCAAAATTTTATACATTCCTTCACTTCTGGAGCATGAGGATGGTTGTCATGGGTAGAGAAGGGATCTAGGGATTGGTGAATGAGGGGTATAGCCTTCAGGTGTTGTCCCCTTGTTCTCTGAAAACTGTAAATTTTTCTTTTTAAATTGAGTTATTGGATGAATGCAAGGGTAATCATGGCGGAGAGGGACATGGTGATGAGGTGGTGAAGTTTTTTTTTTTTTTGACACCAGCAAGCCATCCCCTTTCTTTATGGTCACTTTCCATGGGATTCCCAAGCCACTGTAATTCCTACATGATCATCATGTAGGTTTTCAAGGAATCCTGTACGTTTACCAAGAATCTTATAGAAAACACAGAACCCTTGCAAATTGAGCTAGATGAGTCCATAAATGGGGGGAATGATGGGATGATGAAGGATATGTAATGGAGGAATAAAAACATGAAATGTATAGGTCCTTTTTATCCTCTCTTATTTTTCTGATCCTCCTCCTGCTAATCTGCAAATAACATTTTCAAAGTTTTCTTTCCTCTCCTAATTTTTTTTTTTTTTTTTTTTAACAACTAGTCTACCTCCAAGAGGTTTTCATCCTAGCTGCTTACCCTACGTGCCTAAAAAGAGGTTTCCATCCAAAGATCTTTTTATCTTTTTTTTTTTTTATACCATTGGGCCACCTCAAGGGGTTTTCAACCCAACAGTGGGACTCAGGTGCCTCATGGAGGTTTTCACTTGAGTCTCCTTATTTTTCTCTTTTATTCTTTTTTTTCTTTTTTTTTCTTTTTTCAATGACTTTATGGGGTAGAAGCTGAGACTTTCTCCACCACCATCATTTTCTTGCCTATGCCATCAATGAATTCTTGCTTTGACAAGAGCTTCTTGTAGACCTTTAATTTGTTCCCATAAACAAGTAAAGGAATAGCCTTTGCATCAATGGTTCTTATCTACAGTGAACCATTATCATGACATTTCTCTATGACATAAGGCCCTAACCATCTAGTCCTTAACTTGCCTTTAAAATTATTGTATCTAGAATCATACAACAAAGCCCAATCAACTTCATAAAAAAATTTTTCCTTTATGTTCTTGTCATGCCAGATCTTCCTTTGAACTTGAGTCACCTCTATGTGTAGGAGGGCCTACATTATAAACTCATCTAACCCACTCAGCTGGAGAAATTTCTCTTGGTGTGCCCTAGTGAGATCCAAATCTAGTTGTGATGCCATTCTTAATGTGTTGTACTCAAATTCAATGGGTAGTAGGGCCTTCTTCCTATAGACCAACTCATAAGGAGTGACTCTAGTGGTGGTCTTCCAGGTGGTATTGTAGGCACAGGTGGCCTCAACTAATCTATATTCCCATTCATTTTTACTGTTGCTAATCACTTTGGTCAAAATTCCCTCCAGTGCTTTGTTGGTCACCTCCACTTGCCCATTAGCTTGTGGGCAATAAGGAGTGGATTTTCTATGCTTGATCTTGTGCTGGCTTAACAAATTTTCAATCATGTGAGATGTAATTTTCAGCCATTAGTTCAGTTGGAATTGGTTTTCCTTATCCTTCTCCCCCTATAGGCTCTTCAAATATCTCTCATTTTTCACCTAAGGGTTCCTCCAATTCATTGTTGTCAAAGAAGATAGAAGGTTGGTTGTTTGAAGTGGTGGGGGTATTTGGTATAAATTTCCCTAAGTTGTCGCTATTCCTATGAGGCATGAAAGAAGTGTTTTTGTTTTGTTTTGTTTTTTTTTCAATCTTTGAGAATAATTGCAAAATTCAAATCACAAACTGAATAGAAACTAACTAACTACTTGAACGAAATCTCACTTGCAGAATGGAAAAGAAAGAAAACTAACTTACAATTAATTTTGTAGAAATGAAGCTAATAACAGAATGTCAGAGATAAGAAATGGAAGAAAGAAAGCAAAAATCACATATTACTTAGACACCTCCCCAACAATGGAGCCAAAAAGTGATGAGCACCAATATTGTAGTAATAATGTTGCAACTCCTTGGCTACCAAATTTACTTTATCAACCCAAGGTTCATACAAACTTGGAGGTGACAATGTTGTATACACAAGTAGATGTGATGGGTCCTCTCTTTGTCACTGCTAAGCTGGAGATAGACCACTTATGTTTTTTCAAACCATACTTCTATTGAATCAAAAGAAGCTTGATTACCAATGAGAAAAAAGGGAAATTTTCAATAAAGTAAATCTTGTCTACTGTAGTAAGGAAAACACTGAAATCAAATGCTAAACACACCATTCATTTAACTAAATGCTAAGAGGATTTGCTTCAAAAGAATTCTAAGTTAAAATATGTGCAATCCTACTATCCTAGGCAAGCAATTTGAAACATCCAAACATTCTATTGATGTGCATGTAAATGAACAAAATAACTCTTTTTTCCTCTTTGTCTATTTTTTGTGCACAAATGTAAATGCTAAATTCTCTTGGTGGTGTGGTAACTATATTAGGGATGATGGTGAATGGTCATATGACTTCATAGGTAGGTAATAGTCTTCTCCTATCTTGCTAGGGGATATTTCCATAATCCAGCCTCAAAACAGGCGACTACAGGTCAACCTACATGATGTCCTAATGCATCCTACTATATGTCCTAATGCTCCTACAAGATCCCCTGTATTCCTACAAGATACAACTGAGAGAAAGAGGATGGATTTGGAAGGTGATGTAAGGATTAGAGAAGGTAAATGGTGGGTGAAATGAGGCAAGGGAGTGCCTAGGAATCTTTCAAAGCTCAAAATAGAGTTGTTAGATAGTTGGATTTTCTCAACAAGCTTGAAGAAGTGTTCTTATGGAATGATGAATTTGGTGGGGGATTTACTGAAAGAAAGTGATAACCATGGATGGATGAGATTAGGATGGGGTTGGTGGTCATGAAATCTCTTTGTATTTTTGAAACTCTTGCACTGCATCAATCAATGACATTTTATCCATGAATCATATTAAACAAGAAAGCTTTTCAATTAACTAAGGAAAAACATAATTTTATTATCTAGTTGCCTATGCATGGGAAAACTTGTATAATAATGTGAAACCTTCATGATATCTAATGCAAGTATGAAGACATCATAAACAAACAATAAATCATATTCTTGAAAACTAGTAAAATGCTTGCCTAATTAACAGAAAACCCTAAATTCTATGATAAATCAGAATTTTGTCTTTTTGGGGTTGCATAGGAGTTCCTTTTTCAAAACATGATCCATGAAAGGAGTGAGACCCGATCCACCCACTAATAGCTTTTGGATATTCATTTACCTTCCAAAGCTACTGCTACAGCAATGCACAAATGGAAGCAAATCAATCAAATCCACAACTACTTGCAATGAAATAATGCTAAATACAATTCAATCATTAATCTATGAAATTAACTAAGCATACAAATACAAGAAGAGGAGCCTTTGATGCTAGCATTGGGCCCTAACCCAAGAGCTTTAGCCCTCTGAGTCAACTCAATGCTAGATCAAGGAAATGCTCATTCTCATTATCAAATCAGAAAATTACATAACAATGTCTTCCACAAGTCTTGAATTCGAAAATTCTTAGTGATTTTACATCAAAAATTCAAATGCTAATGAGACTCCAGGCCTCCTTATTTATACAATTGAAGTCTCCAATGAATTCCTTAAATCTAGGGAGTCTCGACTCCCAAACTCAAGATGAATTGACTCTTTAAGTGTCACTGGCTTGGCTGCCTTTTGATCTTCATGACTTGGCTGCTTGTAACTTTGAGCTAGTGTGATTTGATGGAGGAATATTCGAATGAGTGAGGAGTAAATTAGGAGGATCTATCTCCTACAATCTCTCCTCCTTGTGTCATTCGAGTTTTTTTCCCTTAATTAGCCAAAATTGCCATGATTTTCTCTCAAAAGCCTACAATCAGTGCACATTAGTCCACTAGGCATAATATCTCAATTTTACTCATCTCATTAAGAAAATATAATCAAATTATGTAAGATATTATGAGAAGAGTTTATTTAAATAATGTAGGAGGTGTATTAAGGCCCATATAGTTACCTGATGATGAGTCCCATTAGTAGGTGGCTACCCTAACCACTCGAGCAATACAAATCCATCAAATTAAAGCCAAATATTTCCACCATTGAATTTTTTATCATATCATGTGATTAAGTGAGGTGTCACACATATATGTAGCCAAAAAAATCCTTAAGTTGAGAGGCTCATCCACCATAGGGATAACAATTATGTATGGAATTCATAGGGTAAAATAATTGGAGACAAAGAGAGTTATAACTAAAGTTTTTTAAAACTATATAACACCATCCACATATCCCAATAGAGGAGTCACTTTGTAAACTAATGATTTTATGAGTTCAAAGATCATAGACCTTCTATGTAAATATTGCAAATATATAAGTATATGATGTGAGGTTTAAGGGAAATTACCTTGTAAAAACTCTTTTGATGTAATATCAAACTAATTGTAACCCTTGTAGTCATAGGCTTACATTTCATAAGAGATCAAAGAAGCTATAACATTTAAAATAAGTTAAATCCTTTTATGTATTTGTATACCGTATCAGAGCACACATGATGCAACATTATGGCCTATGAGCTTGAACATGATATTGTTTAACAAATTGAGTGCTTGTTTTGCATGGAAGAACAAGGAGTAAAAAAAAAAAGAGAGAGAAGTGACGATAGAGCCTCTCAGATAAACACACATAGGTGAAGAATAGATATGGGTACATATACGGGAACAAACACAAGATCCTATAGTAGATTTCATGAATATGGTTAGAGATATGAGTTCAAAGCTAGTAAGCCTTCATCCAGGACATGAAAAGTTATTGAAATTTAGTGTATAACATGAAGAACTCATTAAAAAATTAATAGATAGATCAAATCATAAGATCCTGGAACCAGTAATGGAGAAGGATTATAGAGGAGGGACCCTGAAGAAAAAAATTCCTAATGATGTGGCTAAAATTAATGAGGTTATGTTTAATGATGAAGATTCATAGCACAATTCAAAAACAATTACATTTGAATGAAAGTGAGAGATCCAAAATAGAATTGCAAGGAGAATTTAAGAAAATTAGATCCTCAGCCTGCAACAAAGTTTGAAGAGGAAGAAAAGGTGTGGATTTTTAATATCAATGAGTATTTTCAAGTCTATGTTTACTCTAGCAAACTGAAATATAAATTTGCTACATATTAGTTATGGGGAAAAGCTTCCTCATGGTGGGAAGAAGTTAGAACAATGCACAATTTTGGGAATAATAATGTTAGCTTGGAGGGCTTTCGAAGAATGTTCAAGGAGAAATATATAGCTGATCATTACTATGATGACAAGGCCAAAGAATTTCATGATTTAACACTTGTCCAAATGACAATGGGAGAGTTAGTGATCAAAATTACTCATCTTCTAACATATGTTCCATATATATGAGAAGAAAAAGACAAGGTATAATGATTTATTTACTACCTTCCTCTTCCTTTAAAGAATGAACTGAATACAATAAACTCAAAATAATGGAAGATACCATTAGAAAAAAAATAATTTATTATCGACATGATAGAAAAATAAATGAAAATGCAAAATCATGGCCCAATAAAAAGAAAGAAATATTTTCACAGGGTGAAAAACAGGGAAACTTGGTACTTTTAAGAAATTTAGTAACAAAAACCAAAGATGGAATTTCAACAAAAACAATAATTAGACACAAGGAACATAGAATTAGAATCCGATCGGATCTAGACAAATAAATTTGAATAATAAAAGACTCAGTGTGAAGGAAAAGGAACCATTAAAATGATGGGGCTATGGAAGATTATTCAGATTAACACAACATTGGAAGAGTGCCAGGAAAAAAATCAATCCACTATGGTGGAGATATTAGGTAAAATTTTTAACCAACCTAATTCTATTTTTAAATACCCTAGTGTTAGTTTGAGTTACATTAGTCTCCATATAATTGAAAAAACTAAGCTAAATTCGTACAAAAGCTTTTGGTTAGTCTAGTTGGCTACTGACACAAAACGAAAAGTTATTGATTGGGTAAAAACATGTAATATTGATTTAAATCGAAATAAAAAAACTATGAACCTAAACATTATTCAGTTAGCATAACATCCCCAACCTCTTGTTGGGTAATGCTACAACCACCACTATACTTCAAGCACAATATTTCTATGCAACACTTAAAATTCCAAACCTCTTATAATACCAAATTTACACAATACTCGTAATTATAGTATGCACAATGGTAAGGGTGATTAATGGGAATTAAACATCACGTTAACTAGCAATTCATATACATACACAATGAAATATGGGTAATTATAACCATTCGTACAAAGTACCAAATATGAGGCTTTTAAAAATAATTAATAAAAGCACACAAGAATCCATAATTATTAAGAAGTTTATAACACATAACAATATAATACATAGTAGAATTACAATCATGATACTCATCTACACATAAATTATGAATATAGGGTTTCAACATAAAGTTACATAAACAACATGACACATGAAATTGATTACTTATATGGCTAAGTTAACCAACTAGATGGGTTATCCATTTTCCACCCTACCATAGACCATTTGGTTTGTGGATTTCAGCTACTGATCACCCTCGAGTTGGGGCTGCAACTCCATAGGAAATAGTGACCAATAATAATCATATTTCCATGACCAAGGTGCCAACCCAGCAACCATGTTGTCCTAGGGATCTAGGCACCCTCCAAGACACAAGTACCAAGGTTCCAACCTAATAGAAATGTTTCTCTAGGGATCTAGGAACCCTCCAGGCCACAAAACAATATAACTCCCAACTGGTCCAAAACACAAACTCAGGGCTCACCAACTTGTTGCTCAAGACTAAATTTCAATCATCATCAACACGCTCATCATATTTAGCTTTAATCCTTATCATCACAATCCTCATAATACTCATAATCATCATGGTAATCAAAATAATGATAATGATAATAATTGAGGCCTGAAAGAAAGAATGTATATATTTCCCTCAATTGCATGGCCTCTCTCATCCATGTGGCACTCCAAAGCCTCATGGGCACCATGTGCTCTCATCATCCATCTTTCATCCACCACTATTTCCCCTATATCACCTTGGATTTGTATTCCCCCATACTCTTACCATGTATTGGGATCCGTACCGAGACTATTTTATATTAATTTATCATAAATATGTGCATTAGTTACATCATTTTACAATATTGGCCCTTTGGCCACATAACAAAACCAAACAAATAAGCATGAGCATGTTATCCCACCAAATATATAAAAAATTAGCACACAGTCACATAGGCCCACAAAAGATGTCTCTAACTGAAGAACCTAATATCAAGGTATACATATCTACATCAAAAAAAGGTGTAGGTATTACGTACCCACCCACTTTATTTTATGAACTTTCCTTAGTGTCACATATATACATGTATATATAGTACATCATTTAGAATACTAATGGTACTCTACCCTCATTACCTCTTCATTCTCCCAAGCGGCCTCACCGGGATCAAGGAGGGTCAATTGTACCTTTACCATGCACACGACTCAATTCTCGAGTACCTTGACCATCCTCTCCAAGATATATATGGGTTGTACATGGAATTACATGATCAATATCAGGAATATACTTTTTAAGAAAAGATACGTGGAATACATCATGAAAATGCATGGATATATGCAAAGCAAGTTTGTATGCAACTGAATCGCTCCGCTGATTTGGCATAACTTCCTAGATTTAATGAGCTCTTCCATGTTCTAAATTTTAAAAATACATGATCTATGACTTTAAATTAACTATGAACTCTATACATATTTACATAAATTTTCTGCCTATCCTAGGCAGCTTTAAGATTTTCCTATTTTTCATAAACTTCTCTTCCAATTCTCTAAGAAATTCCAGACCAACCATGACTCTATCCACTAGATTTCTCTATCTCATAGGATTGTGACATATCCTACCACAAAATGCTTCAAACAAACTCATTTTAAATGAAGCTTGATGCCCATTATTATATGGAAACTCTACCAAATATAGGTATTCCTCCCATTTGGGTGTTTTACCCATGACATACATTCATGATGTGTCCTCAATTACCTCATTAACATTTTAAATGTGTCCATCAAACTAAGGGTCATACATAGTAATAAAATTCAAATTACTACCCAACCCTTCAAATAACCCCATCAAAAATTTTGATGTGAACATCATATATTTATTTGAAATAATCACCCTAGGTACACCCCACATATTAGTAGTCTCTTTGATAAAAATATCAGTTATATTAGTTTCATTATGCATTTATTTTACTAATATAAAATGATAAACTTTGGTAATATTTTGCCACTATAGTAACATCATACCCTTTAGCTCCATTGGGTAACTTAGTAATAAAACCCATTGATACGATATCCCACTTCCACTCAAGAATGGGTATGGTTTGTAACAATCCTGCTGGATTGTTAGGTCCTTTTACTACTAGTGTAACCCCTTACTTTTATTTTTAGTCTAGCCCCCTTATTGTTATTATTATTCCCATGCAGTCCCCATATTGTTATTATTGCGCCCCATAGAAGCTCCCTATTATTATTGTTCTGCCCTTACTGTTGGGTTGTGTTATATTCTTTCCACATAGTTAACAGGGGGTTTGAGGGGTACCCGTAACCCCACTTTATGGGGTCCCAGTGCCCCGGAAAATTTTGGTTTTGGACCCTATGTTAGGTTGGGCGGACCCACCTATGGTTTTGTGCATGATTTTCGCACATGTTTTTTGGACGCGATGGTTTTCGGTCCATGGTATTTGATCAATGGTTTTTTGGTCCATGGTATTGGACGTGATGGTTTTTCGGTCCATGGTATTGGATGCTTCGGCATGTATAAATATGTATTGTAACATTGAAAGGAACATAATGAAAAATCAAGCTAGTAGTCTCGGTTTTGAGATCCAGTGGGAAATCTCTGTGTATATGTGTTTTATGTGTTATGCTCTCGCATTTTTATTTTTCCTGTGATTTAGAATTCGTATGCAGGTAATTTCTATGTGGGGTTAAAACCTAGATTTGGTATCAAAGATGTTTTGGCTTCAAGGGGACGCCTTTGATGCTGAGGGGTTTCACTCGGGCCTGTGGTAGACCTTGTTCAGTGGGAGATCTGCAAGATCGATTCTTGTGGTGAAAGAAGATGGCGAGCAGCGGAAAGGTAGAGATTGAGAAATTCAATGGTCAGAGTTTTGAGTTGTGGAAACTCAAGATGGAGGATCTGTTGGTGGATAAAGATCAGTGGATCGCAGTAGATAGGGGTACTAAACCAACGGGAGTGACAGATGAAGAATGGAAGAAGTTGGATTGGAAGGCAAAGAGCACAATATGATTGTGTGTCTCAGATTCAGTATTGTTGAATGTATCAGGGGAATCTACGGCGAAGGCTTTATGGGACAAGTTAGGGACCTTGTACCAATCTAAGTCTCTGGTGAATAAACTGTTCCTGCGGAAAAAGCTGTATAACCTAAGGATGAAAGATGGAGACTCGGTGACAGAGCATCTGAATGCATTTAATACTGTGGTAAGTCAGTTATTATCTGTTGATAATAAAATTTCAGATGAAGATAAGTGCATCAGTTTGTTGTGTTCTCTACCAGACTCGTGGGATAGTCTGGTTATTGCAATAGGTAGCAATGCAACTGCTATGCAGTTTGATGAAATAGTCTCAGCCTTGCTGACGGAGGAGATGAGACGGAAAAATATGGACAACCAGAATGGTGATGCCTTGTCTGTACGAGGACGGTCCCAGAACAGAAACAAAAATAATTCATCGAGTGGGAGATCTAAGTCTAGAGGGAGATCTAAATCTCCAGGAAAACCTACAAAGGTGGTGTGCTGGAAATGCGGAAAGGAAGGGCACTTCAGAAGGAGTGTAAATCTAAATCTCCTGATAAAGGAAAGGGATCTGATGATGCTCCTTCTGCAGAGGCGAAAACCACCTCAGATGAAGGTGGGGATGTGTACTTGGCTTCTTCAAGTACACATGTAGATCATGAGACATGCTTGATTGACTCAGGTGCATCCTTTCACTTCACTCCCCATAGAGAGTGGCTCTGCGAGTATGAGAAATACGATGGTG
>APFE031667042.1:110053-151933 GCA_000404065.3 Pinus taeda
ACCCTATGTTAGGTTGGGCGGACCCACCTATGGTTTTGTGCATGATTTTCGCACATGTTTTTTGGACACGATGGTTTTTGGTCCATGGTATTGGATTGATGGTTTTTTTTGGTCCATGGTATTGGACGTGATGGTTTTTTGGTCCATGGTATTGGATGCTTCGGCATGTATAAATATGTATTGTAACATTGAAAGGAACAAAATGAAAAATCAAGCTGGTAGTTTCCATTTTGAGATCCAGTGGAAAATCTTTGTGTATATGTGTTTTATGTGTTATGCTCTCGCATTTTTATTTTTCCTGTGATTTAGAATTCATATGCAAGTAATTTCTGTATGAGGTTAAAACCTACACTTACATTATTATTGTTATGTAGGCTTTGATTATATTGTGACCCCTTAGACTTCTATGTATAGAAAGGAAGCATTTTCATTTGTATCATTGAAGAATTGTTCATTTATGTGATGTAAATGATGTTCCCCCCTTGAAGAGGCTAATTTGAAGTCGTTGATCTATCTTTTTTTTGATCTGGTTACATAACATTTGGTATTAGAGCTTTGGATTCTACGGTTTCATTGCTTCAAACAAGCCATCGTGGAATTTTCACTATAAATTGTTTTTTGCGAAACTTAAAAAGATAAAATTGCAACCAAATGGAGCTACAATATTGGTGAACTTTATGTATGAATTTAAGATCTTTTCTCGTTCTATTTTCGTAGAAATGATTCGAGGAAGTTAGGGTTTTTGCAGGCTCTAGAATTCCATCTCAAACAGGTGATCTAGATGAATTCGTTATAACTTTCTCTCTAAGGATCAGATTTGAATTTCATAAGAATTGATTCAAAGAGGACAAAATGTGGTTTTTTTTTATCATTTACAGGGCCAGAGATTGAAATAATGACATGTGGCACTTCATACAATTTCTCTCTACTAAACCAGTCTATTATCAGGCCATTGTGGGAGATTGGGCATAACGCTTTCTTGATGAATCCAATATTGGTCAATTTTTTTTGGTTGGAAAAGATAATTAGAGGGCTACTATAGGATGGAATTTCATATCTTGGAGATTTTCAATTACAAAGATACAACAACTACAAAATCTAGCTCCTAAAAAGGAAGAAAAAGGTGTGTATTTTTTAAATTTTGAATAAATTTTGTTTGAAAAATAAGTTTGAAGTGATTCAAAGGGCATAGTGAAGCATATATATCATTGTTTGATTTCAAAATACCTCTAAACAAAAAAATGGATACACCTAGTAAGAAACTAGGAATCTCTTCTATGACACATGAAGAAGAGGAAGAAATGCAACATGATATATCAAAATTACGGGACCAAATGCAACAAATTTCACTCTTGCAAAGAGTAACAAAAAATTAAATGGAAGCTAATATGGATGTTTTGAAGAATGGTTTAAAATTAAACATGGAAGGTTTGAAGGATGGATTAAAATCAGACATGGAGGATGGTATAAAAGCAGACTTGGAAGGTTTGAAAGAAGGTTCGACAAAGTTGCTAAAAGAAATGATTCCTAATGGCAAAAAGATATTAGATTAAACTCATGATGAAAACAAAACAAATTTTAATCATGATTTCAAAGACTCTAATGTTGTATTGAAGACCCACCATATTCCAAAGATCAATATGAGGAAGTTTGATGGAAAGGATATAGTAACATGGATGCTACAAATGGAGCAATATTTTGATCTCCATAATGTGCAACACACACAAAAGGTATGCATTACAACTTTCACAAAAGGATCAGTTTGTATGGTATCAATTGATCTTTTCTTGTAAACCACTTGTCACTTGGTCAATTTTATGGAGGAAATGATAGCAGATTATGGGGATGCACAAAGCAACACCTTCTTTAGCCAATTGATAAATCTCAAACAAAAGGGTTCAATGGAGCACATTGAGGACTTCCAAAAATTGAATATAAGGGTAAATGATATTCCAGAGGAACTTAGGATTGATGTCTTCATAAGGAATTTAATGGATAATATTTAACATTAGGTTCACCTTTAGGAACCTTATTCATTGGAGAAGGTATTCAGGGTGGAAAGAGAAGTTGAAAGAAAAAATTTAGCAACAAGGAAGTATACCACTCACAACTACAAAGATGGAAGTGTTGTTTCTCCTAGCCTTCCACAGCCCATGAGGTTTACACCACAACAATTGGAAGATAAAAATGAAAAAGGGATTTGTTATAGTTGTGATAGAAAATACACTAAAGGTCATAAGTGTGCCGAGAAGAAATTATTTTACATATATTGTGAACAGGAGGAAGAAAAGGAACAAGAAACATAAAAAGAACATGATATACACCAAGAAACAACACTAGAGAAAGAAGAAATGAATCTGACCATATATTATAATGCATTGGCCAGAATTACTACTCCTCAAAATTTCCAGATAGAAGGACATATCAAGAAGAAAAAGGTAATAGTGTTGATTGATTCGGATAGTACCCATAATTTTATTCATTGTAAGATACCCAAGGAATTGGATTGCTTCCTATATCCAGCACCAATGTGTCAAGTTGTTATTGGGAAAACTAGTGTCCATTCAAAGCTGCTAGTCCCACTAAGACGAGTAGCTATCTTAGAAACAAACAAACCAAAGTCACTTGTGTTTTCCTTTATGAGAAATAGATGAGAGCGCAACATAGAGTACCAACCTCAGTCTTTCGCTTGGCTCCTTGCTTGTTTCCTCTCCCCTTTGACAGAGCTTTGCCACTCTTTCCTTACTTGTCCTGCTTCAAAGAACACCTGTAGAGTCAAAGCAGCATAATATCATCAAAGCATAGATATCTATAACCATAAATAATATAGGATCAGATATATATTAACCATACAAATGCATATATCAATACAAGATTCAGAGATATACAAGAATATGGAGGAAAACTCAAATAGCTTTATCGATAGTAGTAGAAGAGAGTATTACAACCCATTGATCTGACCCAGCGCCATCTTCCCAGCATGAAAGCCCTCTTCACCTCATGAAAATCTAGATCACCCAACACTATGATGTTCCACAGAGAAACCAACAGCACTTCCTTACAAGATACAAAATTCTAGCCTTTGGATCTCTAGGATGAGGGATCCATATATAGATATTTGCAGGTGGGTGAGTCAACTTCTGGGTTTTTGATTAGTGTCATTTCTCTGATATTTCTTGGTTCCACTTGTATATTTCATGATCTCTTACTCATCCCTGGGTGAATTCAGAGAGGCAAGTGTCAAACGAGCAGTTTCTAGAAGATTCTCTGGGTTTCCACCTAGCCAACTGCCTCTGCCACTTGTCTGCTCTCACTTATCACACCCTACAGAAGGGAGTTTTAGTATGCGTCACACTTTATGCATGTAGTAGGTGGGATGCATTGCACCCTTAGCACTGAGCAGTCTGTATGATCTAGTTTTGACTAGTTCTGAGTAGTTTTTCAAGGAGAACTTCTGAGAGATGATGTAATCAGCTAACCTTGTTCCTTTAGGGTATGAAACAACATTTTTAGGGGCTTAGAAGCCCTTGTTTTATGGACATATGAGATTGGGGTTGCAGTGCCCAAATATGTCTATAACAGTTGCCCCCTAAAGCATGAGATCGTAAATCTTCTGATGTCAGGTAAAATTCTTTATCATGAGGATCCAAGGTTTTTCGAACTAGAAGGTGAACTGTAATAAGATACAATAAAATACATTATCTTCATAATATTTTCATGATCTAGTTGAGGCAGGCATTCCCATTCTCAGCTTTATAAATTCATTTTCATGTACATAGGACAGATAACTGTCTGTTTGGCAGACTAATGATTTTGGTAGAGCCATCATCCCTCAGCTTGGATTATTATCTGTGCAGCTATGATGTACATTTGATTTCTTTATTTTCATAAATATATCGCAGCCTAGAGAGATGAAACTAGATCCAAGGTATTCAAACTCATTCAATCTTTTCCCGAAGTACAATTCGATCCATGTGAAAGGATGTTTTGACGTCGAACATGGAAAGACATCGCCTGATTACCAGCCAATGATGTAAGTTGTTAACAAGCACGAGAGGAATCATCAATAATGATAATGATCCTCAAGGTATTGTAGTATAATTCATGTGGTGTGAATACATGATTTGATGTCGAACACCACGTAAAATCTCCCGGTCGAAGGCCATTGATGTAAACCTGCCGCCGGAAGTGAGAAACTTGCCATTGAGGCATGCAAGCTCTAAATTACTGAAAGGGTTGTTCTTAAGTCAACTTCTTGGATAATGAGCTAATGTCGACAAGAAGTGACCCATCATAGGAGGGCCTTAATGAATCCCACATCCATGAAATGAATGGAGAAAATGATTTTATGGAGGTGAAAATGATTTGATGATACAAGTTTCAGGATGGCGGTCATGAAAGAATGAAGCATGAAGGTATTGCAATGGATGAGATGTAAGTTGGGTTGGTGAATTCTCTGAACAACTTCTCTTGAACATATCAGTGACACTAAAATGGATTGGTAGCATTAACCCCAAAAATGGGTGGTACAAAAGACCAATGGTGTATGACCCGTGAATGGAATAACCCAACCCGACTCAATCATGGTGATGGAGTGAAAGTGTCATGTTCAAGAGTGAACTGCTACCAATAAAGTTTCTTCAAATTTTCTTCCCAATTTTTCCCTCGTCATTGCTAACTAGTACCTCTTTATTTTTGTCAAGCTTGAGGAGGATAACATATGCTTGTTCTATAATTTTCCCTTGGGGTAAACCTGTTGCTATGTTTTAATGAGCGTAGCGACAGTGAAACTCTCTCTTGTCTGCATGGACAATTTTGTCGCTATTTTTTTAACAAGTTTAACGACAAAGATAACTCAGTCATTTTCAAATTTAGAGAGTTTGAAAAGATATGGAAAGGAAACTCCAGTAATCCTTTTTCGTAATATAATCCCTTAAGTTCGAAAAAGTATAAAATATACAAAGGGGTGACTTTTCGATAGTTTTAATGAGATGAACAAGACAAGCGCTCGATATTTTTGTGTAATGATCCCTCAAGTCAAAAAAGATTAAAATATAGAGGAGGGATGGCACTTCCAATCACTTTAATGAGCTGGAGACACCAATTTCTCGGCAATCTTTTCATATTTTTCGAGTCAGATGAAAAGAGCTTAAAGGAGACTCAGTTTTTTGAGGAACGAGTGATGTTTTCAGATAACAACTGGTTCTAAGTAAGGTTTGGAACTTTTCAATCATGACAATGTAAAGAAGATGGCTAATAGAATCACTCGTCATAGTTGTTCCTCAAAAGGGGTAAAAAATCAAATGGAGGTGTATGATCAGCTAAAAAAGAGTGGAGGTGATGGTAACAACACGGCCAAGGCTCAAAAGTTGATGATTATGTGATCGCAATGGTTATTTACCGACAGATGGGTTCATTTTTTAATGAGCTTAAACTCTGGGGGAACATATGCTCATTGCTAGGTTTATTTTTTAACAAGCTTGAACTTCGTGTAAACCTGCTCGTGCTAGTCATATAATAAGGATGTCTCATTGATAGGTTCATTTTTTAGGGAGCTTGCCCCATTCGAAACTTTTCTCCGAAGCCTTTTTTTATGCAAGATAGGAATGACCAACCTACGAGTTTAAAGGGTTAAGAACCTACAAACTAAGAAAATAAATGGTCACTTTTCTCTTGCATGCAAAAATGTTTGCATGCCCCCAGGTATAAAGAAGTAGAGTTTCCAATTCACCATACAGATGTTCTTGCATTAGCAAGATTGTTCCAATCGCGTACCAGACAAAACACTTCCTTGGCTCTGTCCATCGAAATGGATGAAGGTGATTCCAGTTCCAATCACCTAACCTTTATCAAGGGAATCCTTTTCCAATATAATCCATTTTCCTAAACAGATAGGATAGTCAGACTAGTCATATTCCTACGCAGAAACCTACCTTATATCTAGGGTTTTTTAGCCGAAGTAGACCAGGGCACATGCCTCCTAGGTTTAGTCACATTCACTGAATCACTCATGCTCATCACGTGGATTGACTGGAGATTGATGAGACATTCCTTATGCAAAAAGACCAGTTAGTGATGGCACTTGACGAGTATCTATGTTTGAATCGGGGAATGAAAGTTGGTCTACAAGCTAGACCACTCTTCCTTCATGCGAGAAACACATCACTCGAAAGAGTGAGGAAACAATAGCTCCCATGCTATAAATGTAGTCATGCCCAAGGATTAGATTGTAATCTAAGGGTACTTGGAATACCATCACATTCAGGTAAATGGTTTTCGTTCTCAAAGTTATAAGAAAACTTGGAAGGATCCCTAAGTCGATTGGTTCCTTTGTTGAAGCCTGTTATATTTCGAATCTCAGGCATAAGCGATAGCAAACCAAGCACTTTCCAAGCAGTTGAGGAAAGGATACTCACAGAAGCCCCTTCATCTATGATAATACCAACCATGATTATTCTGTAAGATTGTACTATGATTCAGAATGGTACATTGGATGGTAGACGGGGTCTGCCTAGTAGATTCCAATCAAAGGAAACGACTAGATTGCATGGAGGAGGGACCGAATAAATGACCAGGTAAATCATTGACAAACTTCCTTCCTGTGGTAAAGGAATGGGTAGATTTCCCCCATGTTCATCAGATTCTATGATGACGAAGAGAATTTGAACGGTGTTGTTCTCATTCTCTTTGGTGACTATATCATCTGAAGGTAGACCTTCTGAAGGGCCGACCATCGTCTAGACCTGTTGACTTTGGTCCTATTTGGACTCAGAGGGTTTATATTCAACGATAGATGCTTCAACTGACCACAAAGGTGTGTCAGTTAGATTTTCAACTAGTGATGGACTCGGCGAGAGTTTCTTGTATCCAAGAGGAAGTTGTAGCGGTGAAGAAGGGTAGTTATCCAAGACTCTTTTAGCTTCATCTAGGAAGGGATAACAATGGATGGCATGATCACCTTCATACAGTCTACAAGGAATTTTAGAGCTTCCTTTTTGTCCATTGACTTCGTTTTCACTAGTTGAAGGTGTACTTTCAACATGATCATCAGAGGTTGAGGACACCGGATTGTGCAAGTAGGGAGACCAATCCCTTAAGATCCAGGGGATGCTAGTACAATCTCGATGATAGTGGTCTCCCTTGAAAATGGAACATGGAGATTTAGGTTTGGATGGTGCAGTGTGTGGATTTTCGCCAGACGATGCATGGTTGCCCCCTTTTGCCGTTGGCTTATTCTTCTTCTTCTCAGTTACTTGGTTTTTAGTTTTACTAGCTTCACCAAGTGAAGAGGAAGAAGGAGAGGGGGAAACGAATGAAGTAGAAGGTTGGGGGGTAACTCTAGTACATCCGGTTGCTAATTTGATTGCTCAGGAATCACGGTGTTTTGCACGACAGAGGTCAAGAAAAGCCATTATGGCAGGCCAATTATCAATCCTAGAAGGGAAAATATGGCCATATGAGGTGCACCAACATCTCCCCAAGAGGAGAAGGAACTAGGATCCCCCCCAAGGGAAAATCCTTGATTGGTGGACTCCATTTTCTCAACCTAAGACCAACGAGGAAATAGTGATGTTATTCCGATTAAAATAAATTTTATGAAACTTTGACACAACTTGCTTTCTCAAATTTTAAGAGTCGAGCAAAAGCTAAATATGACTCTAGTTGCCTTTGATTTTTAATGAGCCTAAAGTGACAAGTGCTCATATGGACCTTTTCTTTTAAGGAGTCTGAAAAGGAATGAAAGTGACTACTTTGGAAATATAGACAAAGGGATTACCAAACCAATCGAAAAACTACAAAATACCTTTTACGGTACGACATTCAATCTTCCCGAATGTTGTGTTTAGTGCATTGTGATTGATAGGCTAGTAGACATGGCTTCCTAAGGATAAAGGATATATCTTATTATGGTCTCCCAATATATACTTGATGGTACGCGGGAGCACAAATCCGTACTAGCACTTGTCATCTCAAAGAGGAGGAATCACCCAACCTACAATGAAAGTGATAGTTACCAGGCTTTACGATGCCGGAATACATCTCTAGCCTAGACTTCTCAATGTTGTGCATTAGGTCCCAAAGCGTTTTTATGTTCATTAAAATTTATTTTACAATTTATCTTTCTTAAGAAGTTTTCCTTTAAGGTTCACCATGTGATGTAGATATACAATTCCTAAATATGCAATCTAAGATGATAAATAGTCGTTTATTTTCTTTTTGCAATGAAAATCCTAGCTACTAAGGAAAGATAAGCAAGATTCTTTCAACATAGAGCAGAGAGCACACACTAAGATGCATTGTCCTAAATCAATCTCCACAAGCAGTCTAAAAGCAAATGCACATACATGTATTTGTTTTCCACTTTCTTAATGTGTGAATGACAAAAAGAATGCTAAGTACAGATCTGAACTATTTTTCTTTCAAAGCGACAGTACTAACAATTTTCTTTTCAAAAATGAAAGGAAGACTAAGACGACACTTTGCGATTTCGAATTTAAAATTGCTTTTGACACTCGAAATACTATTAATTCAAATTGAATACAATGGCAAAAGTGTAATCGACTATCAAAAAGAGGAAGATTCTTTTCTTTGACTGAAAACAGCACTTACAACACTTTCAAATAAAAACATGACAGTTCGATTAAGCTATTGCTTGCAAAGGAGAACTGTAAATGATGAAAAATACATAAAACATTCACAATTATTTATCAATGGAGGATGAATAATGTAATGGAAGGGAGTTTCAATAGTGATATACTGATCACAAACAACAAAACTACTGAATAAAGCTAAAGACAATGAAGAGAAAACCAAAATCTGGAGGCAGAAACAATCTCATCTAATCATTGCACCTGTACCACATAGAAACATGGATGCATCTCACCTGTAGCGCACGGGAGGTGCAATGCATCCAGACTTCCAATGAGAGATAGTGCGATGGTCTAGGGATGAGACTGAGCTTGGTTGTTGCTCACAGTTTGCGGCTTAGTTCAGGGATTTAGGCTGAGCTAATGAGAGGCAGTGAACACAAAGCATAGGGGCTGATCTAATGAGGTTACTTGAGCTACCACCAGGGCACTTAGGATGTTTTCAAGTCAGATGTTCAGTTCATAAACTAACCTAGAGATTGACTAAAGCAGCATTGATATACTTTGCAATTGCATAGCAAAAGCAGTTCGAAGGATAGCTGGCTTAACTTCAAGGTCCGTCTGTATTTTATAAAGCAAACAAATATAAATAAGAAAACAAGCTATTCGCTCCCCAGTGGAGTCACCATTTTGTTATCGGAAAAACAAGTGTCCATTTAGAGCTGTTAGTCCCACTAAGGCGGGTAGCTATCTTAGAAACAAAAAAACTAGCGTCACTTGTGTTTTCATTTATGAGAAATAGATGAGAGAGAAGCAGAGAGTACCAACCTCAGTCTTTTGCTTGGCCCCTTGCTTGTTTCCTCTCCCCTTTGACAGAGCTTTGCCACTCTTTCCTTACTTGTCCTGCTTCAAAGAACACTTGTAGAGTCAAAGCAGCATAATACCATCAAAGCATAGAGATTTATAACCATAAACAATATAAGATTAGATATATATTAACCATACAAATGCATATATCAATACGAGATTCAGAGATATACAAGAATATGGAGGAAATTGCAAATAGCTTTATTGATAGAAGTAGTAGAAGAAAGGATTACAACCCATTGATCTGACCCAACACCATCCTCCCAACATGAAAGCCCTCTTCACCTCATGAAAAGCTAGATCACCCAACACTTTGATGTTCCACATTTAAACCAATAGCACTTCCTTACAAGATACAGAATTACAACCTTTGGATATCTAGGATGAGGGATCCATATATAGATATTTGCAGGTGGTTGAGTCATCTTCTTGGTTTTTTATTAGTGTCATTTCTTTGAGAGTTCTTTGTTCCACTTGGAGATTTCATGATCTCTTACTCATCCCTGGGCGAATTCAGAGAGGCAAGTGTCAAATGGGCAGTTTCTATAAGATTCTCTGGGTTTCCACCTAGCCAACTGCCTCTACCATTTGTATCTTGCTCATCGCACCCTACAGAAGGGCTTTTCAGTATGCATCACACTTTTTGCATGTAGTGGGTGGGATGCATCGCACCCTTAGCACTGAGCAGTCTGTATGGTCCAGTTTTGACCAGTTTTGAGTAGTTTTCAGGGAGAACTTTTGGGAGATGATGTAATCAGCTAACCTTGTTCCTTTAGGGTATGAAACAACACTTTTAGGGGCTTAGAATCCCTTGGTTTATGGACATATGAGATTGGGGTTGCAGTTCCAGAAATATGTCTATAACACAAATGACAGTTGAAAATGGAGGAACTGTAAATTTCTCTAAAAAGCACCATAATATCAACCTAACCATGAGGGAATATGCATTGAATAGTCCAATTCTTTCCATTCAAATGGGTGGTGCTGATGTTGTACTAGGAGTTCAATGGTTACAATCTTTGGGTATGATAACTTTTAATTTTCAAGAAAAAAACTTTATTTTTTGGGGGAAGGAAAGGAAGTTGAATTAATAGGTATCTTAGGGAAACCAAGAAATATAATAATCTCTAATGGCATGAAAAAGCTTCTAACGAAATAACAATGGGGCATAATTTAACAATTATGCTCACTAGAGATTCAAACATCGAAATCAGCTATTTCTCGAGATCTCCAAAAAGCCTTGGACAATCATTCCAAGTTATTTGAGACTCCCAAGGCCTCCCACCTATTAGTGATCATGATCATGTTATTCATTTGATTCCAGGAAGTGTTCTTCTAAACATCAGGCCTTACATATCTCCCTATGCCCAAAAGAGTGAAATTGAATGTATCGTTACAGAAATGCTAGATATAATTCAACATAATCAAAGTTCTCTCTTTACTCTAATAGTATTGGTGCATAAGAAGGATGGATCATGGTGCATGTTTCCATATTATAGGGAGCTCAAAAAGCCCACTATTAAAGACAAATTTCTCATTCCTGTCATTAATGAATTTTTGGATGAATTACATGGAGAAACTTACTTCACCAAGTTGGATTTTCATTTAGGATATCATTAAATTATAATGAAGTTTGAAGACATTCCAAAAAAAAAAATTTATAACTCATGAGGGTCATTATGAATTTTTGGTCATGCCATTTGGTCTTACCAATGCACCTTATACATTTCAAGGTCTGGTGAATTCCATTTTCAAACCCTTTCTTAGGAAATTTGTGCTAGTATTTTTTGATGATATACTAATCTACAACAAGTCTTGAAGGATCATGTTCAACATGTTGACAGGGTTCTCAAACTATCAAAGGAGAAACAATCATATGAAAAAACCTCCAAATTTTTCTTTGGAGTACAAGAAGTAGACTATATGTGTCATATTGTATCTCATGAGGGTGTTAAGGTAGACCTTAACAAAATTAAAGCCATTAAGGAATGGAAAATCCCCACAACCATAAGGCATCTTTGAGGATTTCTTGAGGTGACGGTATTATCACAATTATGTTAAGAATTATGGGAGAAGAGGAACACCTCTAACAACATTTCGGAAGAAAGTTGCATTTTCTTGGAATCCAAAAGAAACTAAGGCCTTTTAACATCTGAAAGAGGCAATGTGCCAAGCACTGGCCTTAGCTACTCCAAACTTCAAAAAACCCTTTATTGTGGAATGTGATGCCTCAAGAAATGGAATTGGTGTTGTTTTAATGCAAGAATGAATACCCATTTCTTTTGAAAGTCACCAAATCAAAGGAAAGTGTTCACACAAACCTATTTATGAGAAGAAAATGTTGGAAACACTACATGCACTAAAGCAATGATGACCTTACCTAATGGGAAAACACTTCAAAGTAAAAATATATCATGATAGTTTTAAATACTTTTTGGAACAAATATTATTTTTAGAAGATTAGTAAAAATGGGTCACAAAGAGGTTGGGTTATGAATTTGAAATCATATACACAAAGGGAAGAAAAAAATTGTTGCAGATGCACTCTCAAGAAAGGATGAGGATGTGGATGGATTACTTTACACCATTTCTTTATCCAGAGAGATTGGATCACCAAAGTAAGGGATGAATGGAATAATGATGAATAAATGTGGATGATCATTCAAAAGTTGTAGCAAGATCCTAATATATCTTATACATTTATCTAGAAAAATGATCCGTTATGGTACAAATATCTCTTATTTCTTTGGAAGAATTACAAACTCAAACAAAAGATTCTTTTGTAATTGCACACCTCTCCCTTAGGAGGACACTCTAGATTTTTAAAAACTTACCACAAAGTCAAGAAGTAATTATTTTGCGAGGGCCTTAAATATGGTATTCAAAAGTTGTTGGTGGAATGTTTGGTTTGCCAACAAAATAAATTTGAGACAATTAAGACCCTAGGTTTGTTACAAACTTTAGCCATTCCAAGTCAATGTTGAGAGCAGGTTTCAATGGATTTTATCACAAGTTTACCCAATTCCAAAGGAAAGAGTGTCATCATGGTGATAGTTGATAGATAGTTGATAGAATTACCAAGTATGCACATTTTTTTGCATTATCTCATCCATTTAAATCCAGTATAGTTGCTACTAAATTTATGGAAACATTTCAAAACCTATAGGGAAACCCAAAGATTATTGTAACCGACAGAGATCCCATTTTCACTGGAAATTTTTGAACGAAATTATTTTCTTGTTTAGGTACTCAATTAGCTCATGTTTCATCTTATCATCCTCATTCTCATGGGAAAACAAAGATAGTGAACAAATGTTTGGAAGGATATATTCATTTCTTTTTATCTGATAAACAAACATGATGGGTCAAGTGGTTACCTTTGCCTGAATGGTGGTATAACACTTCCTTCCATACTGCAGTAAAAATGACCTCATTTATGGCACTTTATGGATATCATCCACCATCCATCACATCACATTTAAGAGAAGATTCAAAGATTCAAGCAATGGAAGATGACATCGATAATCAAAAAAAGGTTCTCCAACTCTTAAAGGATAACCTCACTTTGGTGCAAAATCAAATGAAACAACAGGAAAATCAACATTGTATTGAAAAACATTTTGATGTAGGTGGCTAGATATTTTTATGGCTAAAACCATAAAAACAAATTCCACTCAAGCAAGCTAAGAGGGATAATAAATTGTCACAAAAGGAATATGGTCCTTACAAGGTGTTGCAAAATATTGGTACTATCGCATACAAATTGGAGGTTCATGCATCTTCTTGAGTGTACCAGTTTTCCATGTTTCATGCTTAAAGAAGGTTATAGGTGACAAGCTCCTATTTCAAACAATATTTCTAGAACTCTACAAGGAAAGAAAAAATAATATTGGAACCTAAAGCAGTCACAAAAACAAGAACCTAACAGCTACAAAATCGATCAATTTCAGAGTATCTCATCAAGTGGAAGAACTTACCCGCTAAATATTCCATATGGGAGGATGAGAATTTTATACATAAGCATCTGCAACTACTCAAGCATTGAGGAAAACACTTTTTTGAACTAGAGGGGCATGTTAGGTCCCTATACTACTAGTGTAGCCCCTTATTGTTATTGTTGTTCCCTTGTAGTCCCCATATCATTATTATTGTGCCCCATAGAAGCCCACTATTGTTACTTTTGTTCCCTTACATTATTATTATTATGTAGGCTCTAATTATATTGTGACTCCTTAGACTCCTATATATAGAAAGGAGGTCTATCTATTTTTTGATCTGGTTACATAATATGGACACTTGTTTTTATCTATGACACTCTACACAATTGGATATGTAGTTGTCCACATCCTTCTTTAATCCTAGTGAAAAATACTACTTCTTGACCACTATAATAGTTTTTTAATATCTTAGGTTTCCTGCATAAGGCACCCTATGTATTTCCTTTAAAATCAAGTCTTCCACCTCCTGCACATTTGGCACATATATACAAACATTGTAAATAATAGCTTCATTTTCTTCAAGCTCATAATCTAAATACTTTGGTTGTTTCTCCTCATGTTGTAAACTATTCCTAATGGTGAATTATTGGTCATCCAAATTTATATCTTCTTTAACCTTCAATATTATATCTAATTTACATATACTTATTATTGAAGAATTTATAAAATGAACTCTTTGATTAAGAGCATATGCTACTTTGTTTTCATTTCCTTTAATGTACTTAATCTTGAAATCATATTCAATTAAAAATTAAAGGCCTTTGATTTGTCGAGCATTCATATTTTTCTACTCAAATAGGTGCCTCAAACCATACTAATATGGGTGTAATTCAAATATCTAACCCATTTGATAATTTTGCCACATGTGTTTTCTCATTCTCTTTCAACTTCAAAGACTCGTAGCATCACATGTCAATCTTTCATAAGCACTCTACCTAAAGCCTCTCAACATACATCATTGCATACCAGAAAATCCTCATTTGGATCCACTATCTTTAGTACTAGAGTTCTTGTTAACAAAGCCTTCAAATGCTAAAAGGATTCCTCACACTCAAAGGTTTAACCAAATTTAACACCCTTCATCTACAACAAAGTGATGGGATGGGGAATCTTAAAAAATGCTTCGATGAATCTTCTATAATAACCACCTAGGCCCATAAAATACCTAAACTTTGTAACATTTTCATTGTTTTCCATTCCTTGGAGGCATTAATAATTTTTTGGTTCTACAATTACCCCATCCTCTAAAATAATATGGCCTAAATAATGACTCTACTTCTAATAGAAAGAACACTTACTAATCTTAGCATATAGTTGGTGTTCTCAAAGAACTGATAAAACTAACCTTAGATGTTTCTCGTGCTCCTCTTCGTATTTATAACACACCAATATATCATCCATAAAAACAATAAAAGAACTTATCCAAATATTCTGAAAAAATATTGTTCATCAAACAAATGAAAATTCTTGGTGCATTGGTTAATTCAAAAGGCACCACCACGAACTCATAATGTCCATAACGAGTTCATAAAGTTGTTTTATTGATATCTTCCTCCTTAATTCAAAATTATTTATGTATTGATCTTATGTCAATCTTGGAAAATATCTTAGATCCTAGGAAATTGATATTTGTTCATGATAATCATTTTATTCAATTGCCAAAAATATAGATATAAGCGCAAGGTTCCATCCTTTTTCTTAAGAAATAGAACTAGAGCACCTAATGGAGATACATGGTTGGATGTACCCCTTGTTAAACAACTTCTCCAATTACATCTATAGCTCTCTGAGCTTTGGAGTGATCATTATGTAAGTTGTCCTAGATACTAGAGTATCTCCAAACATCAAATCAATTGATAAATATATATCCATTTTTCAAGATGTGTTACACTTGTGTTTTTCTTTTTAAAAGACAAATATTTCTTAGAACATTGTGATTATTGTTTGACTTAATAGTTGTGGAGGCCATGATTGGAATTAGTTTATTATGTAATTAAATGTTATATGATGAATAAATGGTTTCACCTTTTGGAATAAACAAGAAAGAGCACATGCTTAATAGATACTTCTTTCTATTCTTTAAAAGTTGTTAAGTGGTCAAATCCACATAATGGACCTTCCCAAATCTTCTCACAAAAATCCTAGCAGAAAACTGCTAGTTCAAGAATAACATAATGGGAGAGAAAGATTATGCTGGGAACTTTGTTGGAGATAAATGATAAATTGGGTGAAAATCTGTAGAAAGAACAACAGGAGAGAAAGGCATGCTTTAAAGGAAAAATGAAATATATATTTTTTAATTAAAAATAAAATCCTAGGTAATTAAGGGGTGGAGACCCTAATGGAAGGACATTATTAAGGAAAAATTTGTCGGGAATAATTATAAAAATACCACTAAGGAATACAAAATACATTGTTATTATTAGGGGCTAGAAATTTTAGCTCTAAGGGGTTGATGGTGGCAACTCGTTATTTGGGAGGAACATGCTTTGTGCCTAAGTTTTCCCAAGTGATTAGTTACGATAAAATGATTGTGATTTTCCTATGCTTACTAAGTTATAAATATGGTTAATAACTTATTTCAATTATTATGAATTCAATTTGAATTTAATGATTTTATCCAAGCATGGTAAATAAGATAGCTGGTCACAGAGTATCTTTGCATGTGCAACAATATTTTATATATATTATAAAGTAATGAAGTAGAAGGTTTAATACAGATTGAGCTATTTTGAGTGGTATGAATATAATTATACTATTGCATGCAATTTAATTCTGAAAAATGGGGCTTCACTCAATGAACCTATGTCATATCACGTGCATCATAGCATACTAAACAATACCCTTGATTTTTCTACATTTTGGAAAATACCTCTAAAAATCACTTTGTTTAACCCCCCCATTAATATGAACCCAATACACCTTCAAAATTTAAAAACCACTAATTTCACTAGATATTGTAGGTATCCATTTTTCATTTACATTTTTCATACCCCTTTAAATTTTTTCATTAACTTTGAGCTCCATTTTTTATACACAACTTATAAAAACCCCTTACCCTCTATTATATGGCCAACATATTATTTCATTTTCCACTCAATGTATATACCCTAATATGCACACAAGTGGTATGGTATTTCTCCCCCAATGAATTCCCTATGATTTTGAACACTAACAATATAGACATTCACCCTATTTTGTAGGGAACTAGGATCGAGAAACAGTAGGCAAAATTAAGGAAAAATTATAGTGTAGAACTTTATCCCTAGGCCACAAGAAAATGAGGAAGAAAATAAAATATAAAGTACATGCAAGAAATGTGAGATTAAAATTGATATTAATAAAATAAATTAGATCCGATTATAATATAAATTACGATTAATTTCTATAGATATTAAATATGGACAATAATGCTAAACATATATGGAAACATGGAATATGTAAGTATTCATAAATGGTGTTTAAATAATTAAATTCTATCTGTGAGGCTAGTTAAGACCCACTATTTAATTTTGGGCAAATATCCCATCTTTATATTAGCAGACCACTATCTCTAGTTTCTATAAATAAGTGACACTTTAGGTAAACGGGCATAAAGGAAGTATATATAAATGACTTAAAGTAACTAATGTAAAAATTTTGTGCAAGATATAACATTCGAACAAAGGTCAAGGGGCATAAATTATAATGAAACTACTATGCCAATCTTGTAGAATACAAATGGAAGATTTATGATAAAAAAAGAAGGATGTTCCATAACAAGTGGACACACACACACAAACACATATATAATCCCTTAGGATATAAAACCCTCTATATATTTATATAGTAACAATATGGATTGTTGGAACATAGTTATTTTTTGTTAATCTTTGGTCACTTAGACGATAGGAAATTATAAGAATAATAGTCTACAGGGATGACTTATGTTCAAATGTAGAGCTAAAGAAATGAAGAACTCATAAATGAAAATAGAATTAAATAAACTAAATTTTCTATAATTAAGGGTGATAGCTTGATGCATATTAATTTCATTGAGGAGAGGAAAATAAATCAATTGGGGTATAGACTAATATATAATTATGAAGTAAATTATGGCAGAAGTTGATACTTCAATTTACAGTGACTACATAGTAATCACATATGAGTATAGTAGTAGAGAAACCAAGCAACAATTATACCTTATATTATGTGTAGAAGAGAAAGAGAATAATCATAAACTTTATATAAATTACAACCCAACTGAACTGTTGGTACTTTTATAAAGTCCCAAAAATATTAATACAAAAATATGGTCAAAATGGACCCATTCATTTAAGAAAATAAATAATTTTACATGCTCTCAGCCTTGGGTAATATCTACACTAACTAAAAAACATATTGCCTTTGACAACTTATAAACCCTATTAGGGAAGAAACATAGCAAGGCTCTTATTATTTAGACTAGAAAACACTAGTATTGCATCCTTTACGGAGGAATCATGGAAAAAATTGTTACAAGAAGATTCTTGACACAAAGTCATAAAGCGTGTGTGGTCGACTTGTACGAAGGAAAGCTTAACTTAGTCTTACAAAATGAATTTGAACTCCAAATATGGAACAAAATAATGCATATTCACTCCATTAACATGGTATACATATAATGAGGGTCAAACAAAACCCAGTCAGAGGAAAACATTATGGGTATTACATTAAAATTATAAAGTTTTTAAAAAGAGGAAGAGAGATTAGAAGGGACACTTGAGAAAAGAAGTAAACCTGGTTGTGTACAAGTTATCTACAAAATAACCGAAGAGAATATGATGTCATAATAGTTCGTAAATGGGTGAATATATAAATTTGAAAAATAAACAAACCCTGAAGCATTACATCAATCTAAAAGATTTTTAGATTGTAATAAACACTTCCATGGTCTATTCCTATGGTAGAGTATGACAGTGAAATGTCAAGGTTATCAACTTAAAGCCTTAGGTCAAGATATGACCAAACCCTGATATGTAAAGTGAAAATAATTGAATAAATTGAAGAGAAGATAAATTTACCTTAAGAAGATGAAACCTTGGTTAAATGAGTGATGGATTGACACCACTTCTATGTAGGATTCCTATATAAATAATAGGAAACAGGTCAAGTTAAAACCCTAAAATAATGTAAACCCCTTATAGAAATTATATGAACAGTAATGATAAAGAAAAAAATTACTTAAAGAAGAGATGAGTGGCACTCTATTAGTAAAGTTTCCGAGTGTAGAATGACCAAATGAGTGGGTTATTGGGTTTTCTTTCGACCTAATGGAAACCCTTCCAATCATCACTATAAGTTTGTAAAAACCAATCTAGACCATTGATTCATGAAGTACATGTTCCAGGAGTGATCATGTGATGACAAGTGGGGGGCTCTGTTTGTGACCCCATCAAACTCAACCATGTGGGCAACCACTAGCCCCACAATCCAATCATTCGACACCTAAGGTTTGGAAAAAGTAAAGTCCATACCCATTAAAACCCTAGAACATTAAATTGAATGTTATGTGTCATAGCCAATGTATAAATAACACTCTTATGAAATCATAAATGGGAGAAAAAGGGGAAAATTCCCTAATTTGTCGTCGTGTGTGTTGTGTGTCTATTTCTATATATATATATATATATATATATATTATATATATATATTATATATATATATATATATATATATATATTATATATATATTATATATATTAATATATATATATATATATATATGGGTTGACAAACCTTATATTACCTAATAAGGAGGAAAAAATGCACACATAAGTTTATTACTATTATGGAAGAAAAGTATCACAAATACTTAAGAGGGTTAGGATGGTTATCTAAGGCATGAGTCTAATTCATTCCTCACGAGTATATGGCGATTTATAATTTACTCAAATCATAAGTACTTATAGTATAAACATGAGTTAATTTCTTAACAAGGAGAGATGGAAATTATACATAAACCATTTGGGTGAGAATGTAAATTCAACTTGTAGCTCAATATTGCAGAGAAAACCTAAAGATTAATCTTGTTGACATTGTAGTCATATGTATTATCCAAATGAAGATTTGAATTTCTATGTATTCAGCAAAATAAAAAATACCATTAGTGTGTGAAAGATATATGTTACGTTTGGTATCATAGATGTAGGTTCAAAGTTTAAGGTATAAGGGACAAACCACAAATTTGATTTTTTATAGTGCTTATTATGTCTCACAAACATAGTTATATTTTTTATTTGGTGATACAAAAAAATAAGTAAAAAAGACTAAAATTATGGTGGAACCTTCTTGCACAACTCCTGGTGAAGGAGAACAAATTCGGGTTTAGTTGGGACATGACACTTCACCTCCAACAGCCCAAATATTGGAAATTGTAAATGATATGAGACAAGAGTTGGCTAGCATTAGGGCTAGCAAGGAGAATTTGCTAAAGGGAAGTGCTAAGCACGAGAATCGGATTAAATATTTGACTAAAAAAATTAAGTCACAGACCTCTAGATATAGACGTAGAGGAGGGGTAGAGAAGATTCCTTAAAGAAGAAAAAGTTAGATGGAACTGTTGAAAGTGAGTATGAAAAATACATAAATGAACATGATAAACTTAAAAGTGATAAAAATTTAGATAAAACATCCTCGAAATCGCATATAATGAGAAAGAAAAAAAAACAGAACTCTAAGGAGAGTTCAAAAAGATCAGATTAACTAATTTTGATGGTTAAAAGGAAGAGTCAGTGGAAGCTTGACTGCTGAATATAACCAATTATTTCCAAGTATATGAATATTCTAGATGTTTCAAAGCCAAACTAGTAGTCTCTCAATTACAAAGAAAAGCTTCACTATGGTGGGAAGAATTAAGAATAATACACAATATAGAAGAAAAAACAGTAAGTTGGGAAGAATTCAGAAAATTTTCTTGGAAAATTATTTAACTAAAAGATTTATGATGATAAGGTGAAAGAATTTCATGATCTAAAGTTAGCAAAAATGGGTATGGATAATTTTTTGGCAAAGTTCACAAACTTTTTGAGGTATTTTCCCTATAGCCAAGAGGATAAAGTGAAAGTGCAACGTTTTATGAACTATCTCAATCCTCCCTCTCCCATGCAAGGAAAGAATTGAATTTCATAATCCACAACCAATGGAAAATGTTGCGAACAAAGCAAGGATCTGTTATCAATAATTTAAACAAAAAAATGAGGGCTCAAAATCATGTTTTAATAAGTAAAAGAATCTATTTGGAACTAGAATAAAGAAGTCCAAATCCTCCATTCAGAGAAAATTTGGGAAAATTTGTCAACCCAGAAAATTTAGCTGGAACAATCAACAATAGCCTGCACAGTCCCAAATAGGTTCCAAAATAATTGATCTAAATAATAAAGGAATGAATGGTGGAAATTAGAGATAACCTTTAAAGTGTCAAGGATATGGAAAACCCAATTTAGTCAGAAGTTGCCCCTATAATACCATATCAGTTCAAGTATTAGAGGAAATATAGGAGGAATCTATAGTAAATGATGTAGAAATAAATATACCAAGGTTATGGGATTATGATTGTCGCTACACAAAAAATTATAGGTATTAATAAACTGACACATATTCAAAGTTAAGGGGTCCTCAAGAGGAAATTAAGCACATGTCACAAAACACACTCGAAGCACTGCATTATCCTATATCTAATTGTATCCCCACCAACGTGACCCAAGTGTGTTTCAAACTCAAGGCCTTTGGCTTTGATACCACTTGTTGGGAACATAATTTCTGATAAGCCAAAACCCACAGGTATTAGTAAAAGGATACATCGCTAGAATTAACAAATCCTTGAGAGGAAGTTAAGAAAATGTCACAAAACACATGAGGAGTGCTCGATTATGCAATGCCCAAAACAAGGATTAATGCAAACTTAGAGTAACGGTAAGAACATTAATGAACAATGATTAAAATTGAAGGTATGATTCTATATCAGCCTGTGTCTATTTTATTAGATCCAGGAGCTAGTCTTAGCTATGTCATGCACATGTTTTGGAAAGATGCAAACTAGATAAATAAAATTTTAAAAGTTCATGGGATGGCTACAAGAAATAAAAGAAATGTGACCAACTAGGTTAAATATTACAGTGTAATTTTAAGTGCATTACTAACAAAATTAAATCTGAATATATTGCCTCTAGGTTCCTATGGTTTGCTGATAAGAATGGATTGGTTGGAGAAACATAATAACATAACCAATGTTTAAAGAAAATTATTGCATACACCACTAAAGAAGGAAATATACAGTTGATAAAAGTAATACCAAGTCCTATTTCCACTAGGAATTGTTTTTCCTTACAGCTGAAAAAATGTTCCTAGAAACATTGTAATATGTTTATTGTTTAGATAGAAGAGACTACACAAAAACTAGAAAACAAAACTATAGATGACATGGAAGTGATTAAATAATTAAGGATGTATTCCCAGATGAGATTACATGATTACCACCAAAAAGAGACATAGATTTTACAATTGACTTGGTGTCAGGAGCCACAATTATGTCCAAAGTGCCTTACATAATGAGTATGCTAGAACTTGTGGAGCTAATAATTCAATTATAGGAATTGCTAGAAAAATAATACATCAAACCAAGTATTTCCCCTTAGGAGACTCATCATTGTTTGTAAGAAAAAAGGATGGAAATTTTGAGAATGTTATTAGGTCCATATAATACTAGTGTATCCCCTTATTGTTATTGTTAGTGTAGCCCACTTATTGTTATTTTTTCCCACGTAGCCCCCATATTATTACTGTTGTGCCCCATATAAGCCCATTATTATTATTGTTATTGTTGTTCCCCTACATTATTATTATTATGTAGGATTTGATTATATTATGACCCCTTAGACTCTTATATATAAAAAGGAGGTCTTGCCATTTGTATCATCCAAGAATTATTCATTTGTGTAAAGTAAAGGAGGATTTGTCCTCAAAGAGGCTAAGTTTTATGTCATTGATCTATATTTTATTTTATGTTGTGAGTTGGTTCCATAACATTTGGTATCAGAGCTTTGGATTCTAAAGGTTTCTCTTCTTCAAACAAGTCATATTGGAATTTTTGATATAATGCTTTTCCCACAAAGGTTTAGAAGCTAAAAATGCAACCAAGTGGTGCTGAGATATTGGTGAACCTCATGTACAAATTTTGGATCTTGTCTCACTATATTTTTTTAGATATGATCCGAGGGAGTTAGGGTTTTTGTAGGTTCCATAATTCCATCTCAAGCAGGTGACCTCAGGAAAATCATCATAACTTTCTTGTTGAGCATCAGATTAGAATTTCATACGTAGTGGCTAAAAAAATATGGATTTTAGTTGTTTGGGTATCATTTTCAAGGCAAAAGGTCGAAACAAGGACATGTGGCTCTCTATAAAAGTTCGTTTTACTAAACTAGTCTATACTCGGGTCATAATGGGCAATTGGGCATAACTCTTTCTTAAAGAATCCAACCTTGCTCAGACTTTGTAGGTTGGAAAGAAAACTTATAGGGATACTACAGGATGGAATTTCAGACCTTGGAGATTCAAAATTACATAGATACAATAGCATCAATATTGAACTCCTAAAAATTAAGAAAAAGGTGTGTATTTTTTAAATTTTGCATAACTTTTGTTTGAAAAATCAGTATGAAGTGATTCAAAGGGAATAGTGAAGCATAGATAACATTGTTTGATTTCAAAATTCCTCAAAACAAAAAATGGACACACCTAGTAAGTAACCAAAAATCTCTTCTATGACACATGAAGAAGAGGAAGAAATGCAGCGTTGCGAGATCAAGTGCAACAAATTTCACTCTCACAAAGAGTAACCAAAAATGAACTTGAAGCTAAGATGGATGGCCTGAAATATGACAAGGAAGTAATGATGAATGTCAATATGGAAGTTTTGAAGGATGGTTTAAAAAAAGTTTTGAAAAGGGACCTAGAAGGTTTGAAGGAAGGTTTGTCAAAATTGTGATAAGAAATGCTTCCTAGTGGTGACAAGGTACTCCATGGAAATCATGATGAGGATAGAAGGAATAAAAATTATGATTTTAGATACTTACAAAGTAGGTTGAATACTTACCACATTCTAAATGTCGATATGAGGAAGTTTGATGGCAAGGATCCAATGATATGGATACTACAAATGGAGCAATTTTTTGATCTACATGATGTGTCGAACACATAAAAGTTACGCAATGCATCTTTATATTTAGAAAAAAAATCATTTTGTATGGTATCAATGGATTTATTCTTGTAAACACTTGTCACTTGGTAAATTTTTATGGAGGAAATGATAGAACGTTATGAAGATACAAAGATAAACACATTCTTTAGCTAATTGATAAATCTGAAACAAAAGGGTTCAATGGCAGAGCACATTGAGGACATCCAAAAACTGAATATAAGGTTAAATAATATTCCAGACAAGCATAGGATTGATGTATTCATAGTGACTTTAAAAGATAACATCCAACATGAGGTTCGCATTTGGGAATTTGATTCATTAGAGAAGGCATTCAGGGTGGTAGGAAATGTTGAAAGAAAAATTATGGCAACAAGGAAGTATACCACTCACATATACAAAGACGTAAGTGTTTCTTCTCCTAGCCTTCTACAAGCTATAAGGTTGACACCACAACAATTGGAAGAAAAAAGAGAAAAAGGGCTTTGTTACAGTTGTGATATGAAATAGACTAAAGGTCATAAGTGTGTTGAGAATATATTATTTTACATAGACTATGAAGAGGAGGAAGAAAAGGGACAAGAAATTTCAAAAGAAGAGGATATACATGAGGAACCAACACCATATAAAGAAGAAATGAATCCGACCATATCTTGTAATGAATTGGTGAGAATTACCACTTAAACTATGAATATATAAGGTCATATGTAGAAAAGAAAGGTAATAATGTTGATTGATTTGGGTAATACCCATAATTTTGTTCATTGTAATATATCCAAGGAATTTAATTACTTCCTATATCTAGCACCAAAGTGTCAAGTGATGTTTGCAAATGGAGGAAATATAAATATCTCTATAAAGTGCCATAATATCAAGCTAACCATGGGGGAATATGTATTGAATAGTCCAATTCTTTCTATTCTAATGGGTGGTGTTGATGTTGTACTAGGATTCCAATGCTTACAATATTTGGGTATGATGACTTTTAATTTTCAAAAACTCTTCTTAAATTTGTTTTGGGAAGGAAAGTAAGTTGAATTAAGGGGTATCACAGGGAATCTAGGAAAGATAATAAACTCTAATAGCATGAAAATTCTTCTAAAGAAATAACAATTGGTCTTAATTGCACAATTATTCTCATTGAATGTTTAAACATCGAAATCATCTATTATCCAAATCTCCAAAAAGTCTTGGAAAATCATTCCAAGGTATCTGAGACTCCCAAATGGCTCCCACCTATTTGTGATCATGGTCGTGCTATTCATTTGATTACAATAAGCGTTCCTCCAAACATCATGCCTTATAGGTATCTTTATGCCAAAAAGAGTGAAATTAACGTATGGTTACATAAATTCTAGAGGCTGATATAATTCAACATAGTCAAATTTATTTCTATCACTAGTAGAAAATGATGAAATTAGTGACCAGGTGACCAAAAAAGATAGTCACCACAACTTTTCCAAGTGAAATATTACCAAAAATGAGCAATATTAAGTGACCCACCTAAAAACAACTAACATAAATGACTAATTTAGTCTCAGGTTAAAATATACGACTAGATAATAAGTAATGTGACTAAAAATTACTCACGAAAATAATTAGTTTATAAACAAAAACATGACTACTTAAAAAGTACTACAATAATAAAAATTAGTCATTTATGTTAGTCATTTTAATTGTGGTCGATGAATGGCTACACAATAGGGACCTTATGAGCCAATCGTTCATGTCGTTGATGTAGTTCTCACATGACACAAACATTTGATGGTCTATCGTAGTGAGACACTTTGTGATGATTTTCATAGATGCCCAACCTATATCAATGAGATACATTCTATTGCCAAAGCCTGTAAGTAATGAAATGATTATATTCAAGCCTACTATAACATGTTGCACTCACATGCTTATCAGAGTGTTGAGAATCATACTTTCTTCACACCTTGTTTGATCCCATCATTAAATTGTCACCTCAAAGGAATGCTTCAATTATACCTATGAGGTGTGAAATTGATATGCTTCTACCAAATACCAAAGAAATCTTCTATATCCTAGTTAGATTTATATTTTCCTTCATTTTTATCATTTCCTTTTGTTATATGTATGTGTGGAGATTAAAATACCTTTGTTATATTTTATAGGAGGATCATGACATTGTAGATGAGTAAGGAAGCCCAATCTTTTGATTTGTTTCCATATTATTAGATTTATTTTGGCATATTCTAATAACATTGCTCATCATTGATATCACATAATCATGGTCTCTTGTGCTCCTAAGAGGTTTATCATTCTTCATTATATTACATTAACTTGACACTAAACACAATTGGTAATATCCTTCAAATACATGAACATTAAACAATATTGACAATATATTCCATCCAAGAGCCATTTTGATTTTCTTGTTAAATATTAAAAATACTTTTAATTTGAAAACATAATCTAAATTGATTTTTAATTGATTAAATATTTTTTAGTTTTTAATATAAAAAATAGATTAAGTATTGAAAATCCAAATATTCTTATAAAAAATATTGAAAATTAAATTTCCCAAGAACTTTTAAAACCTAGTCCAAAACAAATAAAATATTAGTGTTTGCTTTGGAAAAGTTAAAATAAATTAAAGCCAAAAAAAAATTAGTGTTTGCTTTTGGCAGAAGTTAAAAGAAATTAAAGCCAAAAAAATTAGTGTTTTCTTTTGGTAGCACTTAAGAGATATTGAAGCCTACAAGAGGGCTTTATAAAAACCCTTTTTTGATGTTTAGTTTATGGCTATCTCTGAAAATGCACCTCATGAATGCAAAAATGAGCAAGCCGAAATGAGCAGAGAGGCCAAGCCAAGGTGTTGTTAAACAACTGGAGAAGCACCTAGATGCTCAAACCTGAAGCTCATTCAATTTTACAGTGTTACAGTCACGTGTGTAGGTCAAAATCCGAGCCATGACTGCGATGCAAGGAGAAGCACCTAGATGCTCAGGCATTGAAGTTCATTCAGTATTACAATCACTTATGTTGGTGAAAATTCGAGCCATGATTGCGATTCTCTTGAGGAAGTAGATCACATAGGATGAGACATTTTTAGGCCATAATTGGCACTGCTTACAGAGACTATCATCAAGTCCCACTTCCTCACTTAAGTTCAGAGGCGTTCAGAGGTAGGATGCATTCAAAGATAGGAGGCCAAGTAATCAACATATGTTTATCGCAAATGATTCCAAGGAAATTGTCTGTCGTGTACTAGATTTGTTTTTTCTGTTATCTTCAAACTGGTCATTAAATGTGGAGCCTATTGAATACATTAATATGCATTTTTTACTAATCAAATGATAAATTCTGAAATAATAATGCATTTCTATCTTACAGTGTGTTTCCATTTTTTTAGATATATATTTGAGATTTAAGAAGATCATTCCTACTTCTTGAGTGGATCAGAATGAACATGCTCATTTTTGTCATGGCAGCCGAGGGCATATTCCCATCATTTGTTAATGGATGGTACTAATGGTTGAATATTTGTCATAGATAAATTCTATGTAATAAATATAAGTCATAGGTAGTAAATCCTAAGCCCTCGTTTTAAACCAGAATGGGCTAGATCTTATATTTCAGATTTGTTTTCTGCAATATAAAAAATCTCTTTTTTCCTTCTGAATTTTTTCCTATTTTCTTGTATGGCATTTTGGTGGGTTGGTTACCTATTCCTGGATTTTGATAGGATCATCTTCTTTTTTTATGAGTTAGTGAGGTCCATTATTTGAGCATGCTTATCATTTGTTAGACACCCAATTTTTATTATGGTTTGCACAATGATTGTACATTATGTTTATCCCCAAGATATGAAAACTTGATGGTCGCAGTGTCTAGGAAACTCTCAAAAAATCTCTCTAAACACTTTTAGTGTAGCACCTACAAACTCTAAAAATCAATTAGTTAACCTCTTCATGCCTTGTGACAACTCGAGGTAGACCCTAACTATAAATTTTATCTCATTGAGGGGTAATGCAATAGATTCATATATTTGTAGAATGGATTTAGTTTGTACATGTTTTTAAATTAATCTAAAAGAAATTTTATAGCATGACCTAGATCAAGGCATTAGTGGGATGAATTGATTTAGTGGGTGCATTTCACATTGTTAGGGCCCTGTGGTGACTTAGTAGGAAACAAACTAGTTATTGCTGAAGGTAAAACTTTCTACTAATTCCTGACCAAACTAGCTTGTCATTAGAAAATTTAAATAATCTACATCTAGTCTTGTCTTTGTGCTGGAAACAATGTTGAAATTGGTTGATAAAATGAATTAACAAATATTTTGTATTTGGAAATGAGTTTTGTTTCTGAATCTTAGGAATTTTTCCATATTTTGGTATTTGAGGTTACAATTGTCAGCAGACATAGATATACCATTTTTTAGTTTTCTTTTTCATTTTTGTAACTTTCCTCTATGATAGTTTGGGGGTTTTACATGCATATGCAGGTTGTATTTTTAGTTGTTTTGGCTTTAAATTTCTCCTTGTCTATACCATCGAATATAACAAAGTCAAATTATTGTACTAAAAGTTTGACTTTCTGACTCCAATTTTTAAATGTGAGATGGCCTAAAAGAGCCTTCAGATTTTTTTCTAAAAATAATATTTAGATGTTAAGCTTTAACTCACATAAATAAAAAAGAAATGGAATCATATAAAACATGAGCTCCCCAAGGAAATAATAGATGATATTTTTCAGCTTAGGTACATCCATCCACATAATTACTATCTATTACAGAATGTCTGGGAAATGATTCCATCAAATTCGAGATCAAGAACATATCAGGAGAAATGAGTGGAAATGTGCACATACTGTATCTCTACCTTACTTTATTAGAAGATAAACATCTTTAATTTCTTCTTAATGTTAATTTTGAACCTTTGAATAAAGAATTTCTCATTTCCCCTGACCCCAGTCACAGAGTAAACTGGCCCAAGAGGGTTGAACCATAATGTTGTTGCCTTGCACAGGAAAACCTCTAAACAATGAAATTATCATTTCTCCTAGCCCCACACACATATTAAACTGTCCCAGGAGGGTTGAACCTTAATGTTGTTTGCTTGCACATGCAAACCATCCCACAAGGGGCAACTCTTAAGAACATGCCCTTCATTGATAGGAACCCTAGTGGATTTCTTGAGAAGCCACCACCCTCACCATTGGCTCACAATACCATTGGAAATGGTGTTGGATATTCACATATCTGTTTGGGAATCAACATTATTTTGTTATTTTTAATTTGTTCTAAAGTGATAATTTTTTACTATACTATCAAACATTTGCAAGGATGGGAAACAAACATTTATTTTTGAAGAACATGAAAATTCCTAACAAGGAGAAATGTATCAGAAATATCAATTGCAATTCTTTTCATACTTGTTTGTATAATCACATAGCTTAAATTTTGGGGTTGAGGTTTTATTTTGTACATTCTATTTCATAGCTTTTGACTTTTTCGTAGGATTCCATATTCACTACAAAATGCAGGATCTATACTAAATATATGTCAAAATAAGAGTTGATGCTTGAAATGTTTTAATAATAGTCAACCTGACCTCAATTGACTAATGGTAATAATACTCTTATGCAAGCTACTAAATTTCAAGGTATCACTGGAGTTGAGCCCCCTTTAAAATTGACTCAGCCAATGGAAGCTTTGTCATTCTTGCCTGGTAAGGTTAAGTTTGAATATCTGTTTTCAATGATAAATGAGAAGCATGATGCATTTATTGGAAAGAATAGATAATATGGACTAGTCTTGAACCATCAAGAAACTACAAAATGGACATTTTGTTCAATAAATTACCAAAAAGAGGAAACTAGATGATACTTACTTTTCACCAGCTAGTGAGTGGCTAACTGGGAGGTGTTCAGGTGAACTTGAGGTAGAGAGACAAAGAAAACTAACTAGAGGTAAAGAAGTAGAAGACCAATTAGTTTTCCTCAAGTTTGAACAAATCCAAACTACTATGGCACCCCTAACAATACCTTGGTATGTATATCTATCTGTGTTCTCATTTTCAAAATCTCCCATACACATGTTGTCCTTCTTTGTCCTATTTTTTCACATTATTATAACCATATTCATAAAACCCAAAGGAATAGAAGAAATATTTGATAATTATACCCACACTTCCCTTAATTTAGTCTCACAACAAACAAATTTTCCAAGACAAAAGCAATATAAATTATTTCTCTTACTCTCAAAAATACATTACAGTCCATATACATAAGTCTTTCATCAAAAAACTATTTGAATTTCAACAATTCTAGAAATCAGTAAACCAGTATAAGAACATCCTACTACTCAACACTTAGTAAACAACTTAAAACTCCAACTATTATCTTCAAGCTTTCTAGATAGTTGATTCCTTCTTTGACCTCCAGGATCACACCTGTCTAACTCCCAAAAGTAGTCGTTTTGATAAATCATATGCTCTTGTGTTAGGTTCTCTACAAGCATTATGATAGTATATGTTGGAGAAGAATGTCTCCATTTTTTTCATTTGAGCTAGCATAAGGTCCAAATTCATATTCCCTGTTTTGTAGTAGTCCTTGATTTAGTGTATAACCACATCATAGTCACCAAAAATCAACAATTTTGTCTCATCCATGTATGTTACCATTTTGATTAAGATCATTAGAGCCATCAACTCAACATAGTTATTAGTACTACACCCAAGCTCTCATTGAAATTAAGGAGAAGAGAATCGTTTAGAAATAAGGTACCTCTTGTAGCACAAATAGTATGTTGCACTTGGCTAGCACCATACAAGTCACCCCAATTAATCAATTCACAATTTATTTTGCATCCTGGGTTTTAGTGTCTTTTGATGTATTTTTATGATTCCAAACACTGACCTGATATTAGATGCACATTGAAATGGAGGAATTTATCTCTCCTGAAATATATCAGCATTTCAAGCTGACGATATGCTCCAAGAAACCACAATAGTAAGAGCTCTAAAACCTTCAAGTTCTTTATTCTGGGTCCAATTCTTCAAAGCCTCCTCCATAGTTTTCACTTGTGTTAAAATTGTAGACTAGGGCCAAAATCCATGTGGGTCATCTTATTTATGGCAACTGATATTTTCCTTGGATCCCTCTCATCGAGAGGTGTAGGATTGATCCAAAGATCATTTGATTCCGATAAGTATTCATGGAGATATGAATTTATTTGTGTTATGGGACAATTCATCAAGGTCGGCCAGTAACTAAACTGCCCCCTCTTGTGCTCCACGTTTTGGTATAAATACAAATGCCTTGCAAGTAATTTACATACGCAAATCTCTTGATATTTCTTCTTCTTCATTTGTTTAGGATTTTAGTCTCTAAGGGATAAACAATGTCCTAAAAGGATGCCCTAAATGTAGTCCTAGATGATACCCTAGTAGCTCTATGCATGACCTTGATCTAGGATGCAGTCAGCCCTAATCCTCTACATTGTCAAGGAAGAAATCTCTCATCTACTACGTTGTCCCAAGGGTGACCTAACCGCAGTTATGGAGATTCCCTAAATACACAACCATGGAAATGAAGGCAGAAACCCTAGCCGCAGGTCTAAGGAGGAGAAATGCCCTAATATTAGTTGCTACGCTACCTAATGAAGGTGGCACCTGAATGTTTTCTTAGAAGATAAGTTCTACAAAATTAATGCCCTCCTTGTCATGGATCTCTCACACTAACGCTAAGGTAAAGAAGCCACCTCCAACTATCCTTAACGTTTTTCTCTAACTATTGTTTTGATTGTCAATATTGTTGTCTTAATGGAAGCCTATTATTGTCACCTAAACGCTGAGAAGAGAATACATTGGCATTGCTATGTGTTAGGCTACAGGCCATAACACTATAGCTATCCACCTTGAATATGACAGTTGGATGTATAGTGCATCATAATGCACAATGGGACAATAATGGTCAGCAATGTGATGATAGTGGAACATGGTGCAGCATATGGTATAGCAATGGGACAACAATGGTCAATGGCATATTGTGCACATTGGAACAGCAATGTACAATGGTCAGTAATGTGACAACAATGGAAAATGGTGCAACATATGGTACAACAATGGGACAGCAATGGTCAATGGCATATAGTGCACAATGGGACAACAATGTGACAACAAGGTACATGGTGCTACAAACTCATTGGACAACACAATGATGGGAAAATATCATGTTGGGACAACAACATGTTAGGACAGCAGCATGTTGGGACAACATAATGATTAGGACTGATGTGACATTGTGCAGCAGTGGCACAATAGGACAACAAAAACAACAAGTACATGGTGGTTGTACATAGTGGTATGGTACATGGGACAACAACAACAACAAGGTGTAGCAAGCATAGTGTTGCAAGCACATTGGGACAACAATATGGTACTTGGTGTAGTAAGTACACAAAGTAGCAATGGTACAAAAAGCACATGGGTGACATCATGGTGCAGTAGTGGCACAAGGTACAACAGTGCTAAACACTGGGATAACAGTGTTGCATAAGGTGCATCAATATGATGTGTACAACATGGTCATAAGTTCCAGCATTGTGATTATGGGTGCAGCATGGTGTAGCACGATGAGGTGCAACATGATGATGAGATGCAGCACAATGATAGGTGAAGGAGTCACCTTGGGGAATCAGTTGAACCATCATGTCTTCAACTGATCTCATGTATCATCTTCTTAGAGATGATCTATTCTCTTATCTAGATAAGTCAAAGTGTTGACTTATGTTGTAAATATATTATCTCTCTCTCTCTTTGCTAAACTATTGAAGAACATATAAGAAGAATTGATCAAGGGTTTCCCCACATTGGGGTTTGTCCCTGGCTATTACCACATCTTGTGTCCTCTTGCCTTGGATTGTCTTCTGCGATTTATGTTTATGTTATATCTATAGCTTACTTTAATGCTGATGTGATTGCTAATTTGGAAAAGATATTGAGCTAACTATGAAAATTAAAATAAATTTCTCTAAGCATAGAACATACCTAAAATAAACAACTTTTCACCCTTCCCTACAATTTGTCAATTACTTCATCTCTTCCCATACCTTGCCTACATATGTGGAATTGTTAATAAATGATCAACTAGTTCTCTTTCCTTCTTATGTAATGTACACCACCCTGAACCGTTCTTGCTACATTTTTGAAATATTTTCCAAGTTAGTGCTTTGTTCCAAAGAAGTAATGACATTCAAACATTTGAATTTAGAGGAGCATAAGACTTCCATGGAATATTTCACCTCCAGGCCTCCTTTTCCTAGGAGTATATCCTCCTAGGGAAGGGTTCCATGAGTACAGCAAAAAATCTTCCTTGCTTATTCTAATATGAATATTCATATGTTGATCCACAAATACCTTCCAGTGGTGTATTTCCCTCTTTTTCAAACCAAACTCCTTACCTTTCTTCCATATTTGCTGCCAAAATGAGGCAGCTATTGCATTAGTTCCATAACCCACAGTATGAATTCATTGACGTTGCAAAGTAGCAACCAAATACAATGGAACTGTGTAGGCTTCTCCACATCAAACCTATGGATTAGCCCCTATTCTGATTTGATCCCCTTTTCCAACTCCCCGTATTAACCATACACCTACCAAAGTGAATGTCAATGCCAATGATTTCCAAAATATATATACATTTTGGATAGTTTTGTTTTCATTCCTATCTCATTTTTACATGTTAAGGTGTTCAATTTTATTTTGGCATGTCACTTGCCTCTAGAGTCCCTATTTGAAAATAGTCTACCATGGACTTTTGGTAGCTAGAACTTTTCCAAAATAGTGAATGTATTTGAAATACCAACCTCTAGTTTCTTTTGGTTTAGACAAGGGCTAGTATCTGACAAGTAGAATAACCTATTTCTTCCTCTTACCTGTGCATAAAAACTTTAAAGAATTTCCTTGTAATTATTTCAATACCCCTTAGGGATGTAGGACATAATATGCCAATAGATTGGACTTGCTTCCAACATTGCCTTGGCCAATGTCAATCTACCTCCCAAGAAAGCCATTGATTACACTGCTAGTTTTTTTTCCCTATATTCTTTATCAACTAATTCCAGTGATTCGTGAAATGTGGATACTTAAATCCTTCTTGAAAATTTGGGCTCTAAAATGAGAAGACATACAATATCATTGTAATTTATTCCTCTTCTATCCAATTAAAACCAAGTGAATATTTCTACATATTGATTTCCATCCCAGAAACAGTACAATATAGGTCAAGGGTTTCCTTTAACTTATTTAAATATTGTCAACATCAAATTGTTCCAATGGTTTGATGAAATTTCACTAATAAAGACATGATTCTGCCAATCTGTGTTGCATCTTTCCATTAACAATGTTTACTTGTGTAATATAGTGTTGTCTCTTCTTTTATGTTATTTTGAATTTGCCTTTAGTGCTGAAATTGGAATATATGATATTAATTTATGCCTTGCAATTATAGGTGCTGAGATACTATTATTTTTCTCTATTGTACTGTTATTTGTGGTCCTCTTGGTGCTTCCTTCTTATTTTTCTTTACTAGTTGAATGGATTAGTAATTTTAGATTTTAGATTGTGAAAATAAATTGTTGGTATAGCTAGACCAACACCATAGTTAGAAGTCAATGTTTTACATGCAAAATATTTTGGCTGTGTTGGCTATGGAATAGGGCTCACCCCCTATAAATTCAAGCATTTGTGAGAGATCATTATCATAATTAGCACCATTATTTTGAGTTGAACCACTGGCTTTAGGCATAGCGCTGAAAAAGAAGTCAAATGCACCACTGCTAAAGTAAATAAATGGTTGACAGCTTGAGAGACTCCTGCTTTTATTACCATTTGAAAAGGAAGTAAACATTGTTGAAGGCAAAGAACTAGGATTTGGTGATGAAGGCAAACCATAAGAATGAAGTGAAGAACCATAGAGGGCATCATCTACCATCAATGAGTGTTCAGTATCTTGGGAAAATTGATAGAATTCATTTGTCTGATTTGTGGTTGTTTTCATAATTGTCATAACCAATCCCTATATTCTGTCATTGGACAGCCAACATGATATTTTACACTCTAAATTGAGATACCAGTATGCCTATAGGATTCCCATGGGTCCTTGTGATAATTTCAACATCTACTCAAGACTACAAGTTGTAATCTTCAACACATCTTTGGAATGAAAACATGTAACAAGTATTGCCTGATAGGAATTACTGTGTTTACAGGTAAGTAAACATAGTAGGGACCACTATTTTGTGGTAATTATGAAAATAGTGTAATTGGCACCATAAGGTTTCATACCTATAATACATGCATTTTCTGGTGAGTCAAGGTCTTCAATCCCCTCGTCAAGGTCAATTGTGTTTGGATCAAAGCCAAAAACATAGAAAATTTCAGTGACAACACCAAACTCTGTATCTTCTTCAAGGACTTATAACACATCGTCAAAGTTAGTATTGTCTACATCAAAGTTCTAACCAAGGTCATCCATGCAGTTATCAAAACCATCGTTTCAACCTTCCATGACAAAACTAAGTCAAAAGAATTCAGTTCCTCCGTCATAACCTTCTTCTGTGAGCAAAGATAGCATCATGTCATCTAGAAATTTCGTAATGCCATAAGGAACTTCTCTCAAATTGAAAACAAATCCTTTGAATCTTTCTTTAATGCCTACTTTTTCAGGTGGAACACCTCCAAATTTAAGGACCACAATGCCAGAAAATACAGCTTTAGCTAATAGGTGTAGACCTGAAACCCCCAACTTTATGTGATGTACAACTAAAGCTCCTACTATAAGTAGTCTGAGAAGACAGTCATGGTCAGTGAGCAGAGCAAGAGAGATTTTGGTATGACAACCTTATTGTTGATAGGTCTAGTTTGCAGAATACCAAAATACATGGTAATGGAATTCATAGTGTGACAATGCCCATTTCACTTGGAAGCAAGATGGTAGAGAAAGGTATAAATGAAATGAGATCTCTCTCTCAAAGTATAGTAAAGCAATCAACTAAGTTTGTCAATGCCACCTTGCAACCTTAAGAGATAGTGAGTTCAATTTCATCTCAAGAGGGCACTGTCTTTGGGAGGACATTCTCAAATCCAACCTTCACTATGGCTCTGAAACACATGGTAATGACTCAACAAGCCTATCTGCATAATTTGTCCTAGCATGGACCTTAATTTCATATTCTTCTTTTGCCTAAAATGAATGCAATGTGTCTTGCAATTTGGCCTACAACATTTGATAATTCATACTGATGGGACATGTTTGTGTTGCAATTATGAGAAAATATATTGTACACAGAATCTTTAATTAAAATTGATAAAAAAATGACATTTCTGCTCTGTTGTTTTCAGGATTTAAGGAAAATTAAACCAAGTAGATTCCAGCCTCATATGACCATCATGTCAAAATCATCTCAGGGTACTATCTACGCAGGAGCCACCAAAAGCAAGTAATCTAGTATATATGAAAGTTCTGAGTATGGTGCAAGCATTGTTCCAGATATACTAATTAGCCATTTTTAATTGGACAAGTCATTGGATGTTATAAATAAAATACTCTTTTGGCATATTTTTCTTCTTCTAAATTTGTCCTTGTTCCAATATCTGGTTGAAACTATGGAATTTTGGGTGCTATAATTGTTCTGTATTAGGAAGGATCCTAATGTACCATATGAAATTAGATAATATGAAGCCATTGTAAGATATAAGAGTTAAATAAACCTCAAACTTAAGTGAAAATATATGCTCCTTGCCAATCATTTTTTTGTGCAAAAGATTTTGTATGTTTGAACTCTGTGTCTATTTATTTAGCTTGATCAATGTATGTATGGACAGTAGATTCTAGAATTCCACAATTGAACTCATATATAGAATCCAATGTTGTGGGGTTAAATATTCAAACCAATTCTTCAGAGGAGCTAGAAACACTAGTTATCCATAGTATTAAGGGTGTAGTTGAGACATGGAAGTTAATAAATCTAATGACTGGGTCTTCTCAGAAAATCCAACCAAAGAATAGAGATCCTAGGTGAAAGGTTGTTGAAATCATTACCCTATTGATTCTAATGTTATCACAAGGAACATGTTGTAAGAATATTTCTTGATAGGAAGCACAAGTTAGATGATGATCTTATGTAAGATTCCCATAATTCTAAATAACTTAGGAATCATATTGATCACCATCGTGAAATTGTGGAGTTTTGGAAATTGATTGGTCCTATTCCTCATTAGAGAGAGCAAGCTACACTTCTACAAAAAAATAATGTATATAATAGATTGAAAGCAACACATCATTTTATAGTACCCCATCATAAATGGCATATGACTTAGATGTAGACTAATTCATTGACCTGGGATAGGTTCTAGGTTTTTCCTGGGTCTGTTTAGTTTTCAACATGTTATTAAAATGAGGCTGGTTCATTCTAAGTTTCATTTTGTCTTGGTGTTGATCTGTAGCAAGGTTTTTTTACAACTTGGATTCATGGACTGCTTTAGTGTCACATCATCTTTAAGCACATAATATGTGTCTCTATTTTTAAGGCTCTTTATAATGCACCTAGTTTTTTGAAATACAACATATGGGGATAATGAAAAAACAAATTATAGTGGGTACCTTGTAAGATTTGTCTCTTGATTAAGGATCCAAGAGTTTGTTCTTTATTTATATATAGAATCTAGCTATAACATGGAAGCAGAGTCAGATTTTGTCTACAAAGCCTAACCAAAAGTGTGGCCAGAGGGTGTGCTAAAATGGGTGTATATGTGGGCACTGTGGTTCTTGAACATATCCAAAAATCTCAGTTGGATGTTGTTCCATTTGGTGCATTTAGGTGGAAGGAATACTTCAAATATGGAATGGATTTGATCAAGGACACTATCTTGACATGAGATATGGGAACTGGGACTCTTCTAGTGCTACAAATACCAATGGGAAGGTTAATGAGCAGGTGCCATAATACCCCTCTTCACTTGTGCAAGGTTGGTTGAATAATTTCCTCATAATATTGGAGGATTATAAGTCAACAAGAAAGTGAAGGTATCTACTTGCACATATTTAATCCATCCATTTAAGATGATGAATTACCTCTGCTCTGGGTTCAAAAGAAGAGATCTGGAAAGGTGTTCTACCACACTGCTCTGATAGGTGGATACAAAAAATGAAGAATCTATGCTAGATTTGGGATCAAATATGAACATGAAAAAAGGAAAAAAAAATAATCATGGGAATTCATAGGGCATTTGAAGCTCCTATACTCATTGATTCAGCTACATCTAATGAATTTCTCAAGGAAGTTCCTGATCGATGGATTGGAACATATGGAAGTGAATCTAGATGGAGTGAAGACCTATGTGGATTTCAAAGTAATTGATATCCTGGATGAAAAGGACCTCTATCATGTATTGCTAGGGATTGATTGGGATTTTGAAAATGATGTTATCCTGAATCTAAAATAGTGGAGGATTTCTTTTAAGAAGCCTGAAAAGAAGGTAGTCCAAACCTTGGACCCCTCGTAGGGATATAGATTCATTGAATAGGTGTAGAACGATTTAGACAATGATATGGTGGACCAATTATATAATCTAATAGAGGGACAATGATAGGATTATATTAATCCTACTTATGGCTACTTGTGCTAACTGCAACTGGATCATGACACATTCCTCTAAGCATTGAGTGATCCTTTTCATGGTTTGTTGAATATGTTGCTCCTTTGTGCGTTCTTTTGTGTGTTGCTTCATATAGCCCCATGAGTAGTAGAGGGTATCGAATTGTTCCACAAGAGAGAAATAAGGTGTAAATTCCATATTGGTTACCCACAACTCTAACCACATATGCTCTAATCATCCCCTGACTGCCTCAATCTCTACTTCCAACTATTGTCACATTTGAAATTGTGAATATCGATCTACTATGACCACTGTGAGATGCATATTGAGATCTTTATTTACTTATTGTAGCTCCATGATGGACTGCTTTGTCTGGCCCCTCCTGACCAGAGCGTCTTTTGTGCTCACTCTAATGACACACATAAATTCAACTGAAGGCATAACATTCATGGTGAGTTTCCCTTACTGCATGCTTTTAGGGGTATTCTAGTTTAGTGGAATGCCACTTGTGAATGATTGCTTGAATCACAAAGGAGACTCTAATTGGGATTTTCTGTAGTATTAGATGACTTTGATGTTTCTTCAATAAGGTATGGAGATATATCTAGTTCCTAACAAACCCATAGGATTCTTAGCTGGTATTTTGGATCACCCGCTGGTAGCTGAATATGTACCATGGCTAAAAACTATTTCATAGGGGAAGTGGGGCCTAAATAGTGTAGCTCACACATCTGCATTTATCCTAGTTATCGTTTCTCATGTACAGGGTTTTTCTCTTGTGTGTATGCGTGTTCTTAAGTTAAGTTCCCGTCCATCCTTGCAAGTGATGATTGATGAAGTTGCGAGAAATCCTCCCCCTAACATGTTGAATTTGGTATAAATTGTTGGCTCTCCTGCTCGATTATAGTACACAAGATTTGTTTGTTGGGGTCATCATCTATATACACAAGGGGAATATGTGCCCTTGTGATTTCTAGAAATCTAAATGCTCACAGTATTTCATTGACCAAGGATAGAGTCTTAGTAGACAGCTCTGTGAGGTGGGCCTGGAAGGTATCTCCATGGAGGTGGAAAGACCGTTGGAGTTTTGTCCCCAAGGGCACTGTGACTGGAATTGTTTATTTGGTTTATTATGGTGGAAGAGTATCCTTTATTGGAAGAGGATAAGTCTTGTTGGAGAGTGGTTTCACCATCTACAACTTCTTGAGAGGGCTCTCACTTGGCAGTAGCCTTTTCAACATGTGTTTCAAATATTTTCCAATGAAGGTGGTTTCATCAAGGGTGATGGGAAACTCCACTACTTGGACCTGTAGTGTGGAAGTTCCCTAGTAGGGTTACATGATGATCTCTTCTTCATTGAAGCTGCTCTCGATCTGTGGTCCCTTATCATTCGGTAGTAGGTCCTACTAGGTGATACATTGGCCATGTTGCTACTCAAACACTTCAGGACGGATGTATGAAACCCCCATATGTGTGACTACTCTATTTACACCAAGCTAGTAGCATACTTTTTTATCCATGGTTTGTTTAGTTGTGACATCTATATGTGGTGGTTGGCTTGAATATAATACCATTATTCCAGCACCTACTAACTGGGACCAGAAATCGGAAATGGAAATAGACAGCAATGGAGCCCTATCAAGGTCCCCTAATTTGAGAAGTTATAGTAATGGTATTTTTTTTGCACACACAAAAAATCACTATTGAAAAAGACAAAAAAATAAATGATTCTATAAGGAAAATACTTCAGTGGACCCTGTTTTTGAAGCCAGTCAAATTCAACCAAATAGTACAAATATCAATTTAAATCCAAGGATTCCATCTATAGGTGAGGAAGAGAGAAGAGAAATAAAATAAACCTTTTGTATTTATTGATATAATGGTAAACCCAACTATTCTTATACACCTCATTAAGAAATAACAATAGAAGGTTGTCAACACTAGTTGCACAAAATCCTAATCAATGTCAAAAGACAAATCCTCCTTAGTAAGGTCCTAGTAGAGAATTTGTTTCTACATCTAGGAAAGCAATAACATTTGACCGAAGCATACTAAAGAATTCAAATGTACAACATAAAACCATTACAAACACTAGCAATTTCTTCCAAACCTAACACTCAAGGAACTTCCACAGTAAGACATGTTGGTCATTCAACAAAGTTAATTGAGTTGTATCATGTGCTTAATGACTATTTGAGAGATGTAATAGTTGAAAATATATTTTTATTTTATTTTGTTTTCATTTTATTTTGTATATATAGGTTGAAGTAAGTGACCAAGGCATGTGGCTTTGGTCATTTGTATTAGATTAATTGGTGGTATTTGAAAATATTACTTGGAAGTTGGATCATTGTTTCTCTATGTTGGAAGAGAAGCCCGTGACTTCAATTCTAGGCCATTTCAAATGTAATTTTTTGCATTATTTAACTATATATTCTAATTTTTTCCAATATTCTGTTGGATTGATTATTCATCATTTATGTTATTTGTTGGTTGGGCAAGTTGGAGACCCTCGGAAACCTTAGATGAAACCTCATGATCCCTATCATATTCTTTACATGAATTTAGGTAATGATAATGTGAACTTGAGTGGGATAGAAAAAGATTTTATCCTATTGAGTAGGGAGATAAGTATGGCTTTAGGACCAGCAACTGTAAATCTAGGTCCAAATTTGTAACAGGTTCTTTATTTGCCTAATATTGAACAAAATTTCACGGAAAATATTGCAAGAATTGTTGAAATGCTAAAAAATTATAGCATGAAAACATTACGAGTTATATCATCATAGATGTTTGTTGAGAAATCAAATAGAGAAATTGACCACATTGACATGGATCAAGAATTCTTCCCCCTAACATGTTGAAGTTCATATAAACTTCTGGCCCTCCTGCTCGATTATAGTATGCAAGATTTGTTTATTGGGGTCATCCTCTATATGCATGAGGGGAATATGTGCCCATGTGGTTTCCATAAACCCAAATGCTCACAGTATTTCATAGACCAAGGATAGAGTCTTAGCAGGCAGCTCTGTTAGGTGGGCCTTGAAGGTGTCTCTATGGAGGTGGAAAGACCGTTGGACTTGTGTCACCAAGGGCACTACAACTAGAATTTTTTATTCGGTCTATTGTGGTGGTTGAGTATCCTTTACTAGAAGAAACAACGTAAACTTTGAAATGGGAACTGATACTGTTACCCGTTTTCTAGAGATGGCAAAAAAGTGACCCGATTTTGAAAAGGGGCAATGCAGAACACACATATTTTTGATAGCATAGTTTTTGGCACTTTAAATAACCAATACGATTACCCATTTCGTAGGGGTAGTAAAAACATGACCCAATTTTGAAAAGTGGTGATGCAGAAAATGCTTCTTCTCTTTTGAAGCATATATTTGACACTTTAAATTTTCTTATGTATCAAATATAAATATTTGTTTTTAAATGTTAGTGATTTTCATGTTGATTTTGAAACGTGTTGATGCAGCATAACTTTTTTTTAGAGGACTTATCTTTCACACTTTAAAATTTATTATGTTCAATTTTTCTTGAAATTATGATTACTTAATGAATTTTCAAGTTGTTTT